>APFE030063724.1:19319-53368 GCA_000404065.3 Pinus taeda
ATTGGTAATCTCTTCCTTAAGTATGTCTACTTTTATAATAAGAAAATCAAACTTTACTAAGAGATTTAAGAAAAAGCTAATAGGTGACTATTAACAATTTTTCTCCACGTATTTTGACCATTGTTAGGTAACAAATAGGCCTTCCATATAAATAATGGCAAAGTCACCAAAATCAAAAATGAAATCCGAAAGAAAAGAGTTCTTATACTACAATAAGAAAATAAATCAGCAAACAAAATAAAACAAAGAAATCTCTAAAAATGGAAGGGAAAATCCAAGTCTCGCAAGATAAACTCAAACAAGAATGTTTATACCAATGTCTCCAACAATATGAAGAAAAAGAAAATAAACATGTAATCATTCCTTCTTATGTCGAGTATTTAGAAAAATCATACCTTGCAGGGTTGTAAATGCTTTAGGTTTCTTGGATAACAACGACGATTAAAATTCATCCACAATGAAAACTTTATGTCTGATATTATTCTTCTTGTTTCAAAGCATTGTCTTGATCATTTTTTTAATAACAGGAATGCTTGAAGAAACAAATTAAAGGTTCAAAAATTCCCTGGTGTAGTTATTTCGATGAAGATTATCGCTGCTTCTTGAAATTAAGCCAGGAGAAGAGTATGGATTTCAAGAATATGGTTCGGCAGAGGATTGAAAGTTTTTATGGAGAGCTGCAAAACAAATTTGTATATTAGAAAAACAAAGCTGAAACTAAAGCAACGAAAAGGAAATTAATGAAAGTGGGCACATGAATCTTACCATTGGATCATTGCTTTTGATCTTACCTGAAAGGAATCAGTTTGTCCAAACCAGCTGACTTCTTTATTTTAATTAACATTAAAAACATGAAGAAGTCAAACTAACCAAAATCATATAACCCAAAATCATTATTTATTTTATTTAAACTAAAGCAAGCAGTAAGATATAAAGATGGAATGCCTAGTGCTCAAGGGAGTTGAAATTAAAACAAATGCATCAAAAATGAGAATGAGAATTTGCAGCAATGACTGTTTCTCAAAATATCATAAGTTTCATATAAATTCCATGTTTTTATAAATTGTCCAAAATCAAGACCAAATTCAAGATAATAAAATTTAAATATGAAGATAAAGAGGTCTTGAATTCTATTTTTAATTATGGAATTATATATTTTAAACTGAAATGTACGAGAAACCAAAATGGTTTAAATATGCTGCAAATTGGTCATTAAATGCTTTCCTACCATAGTGGTTACCCAAGTTCGCTTTTAAAATAACACATTGCTGTATCGGATGTTTACATAACATGTTTCTTCACCATGCTTCAAATTTAATCCACATAACTTCACCTTTATTGCTATGCCATATATCGATTAAATGTTAATGGCTCAAAGGCATGTATTGGAAGCTATCGCATCGGAGATTGCAATGGCAAATTGCTGATAAGAACATGTGCAATGAAATGGAGCGATCGAATCATTAAAGAAACATTATATCGGGGATCAGAAAATATTTACATTGTGCTTCCCGTATTGCAAAACGCACATCGTAGATTCAGAGAAGTGACGTGAGCATAATAAATGTGATGAAATGATTGCACTATCGGCGATGCAATGGATGTCGTAGCTAATCGGCAATCGACAAACTTTGGGCACCCGATGTAACACAATATATTTTTTGCGATGCTGATATGCGATAAAGAACGGACCCAATAACTTTTTATGATGGGATTTCAATAACATATCGGATCCGAGACATCGGCCATAAATAAAGCTGCAAAGAAGCGATTGCGATATCGGCGATGCGATGGATGACGTAAATCGGCGATCGGCAATCTTAAGCACCCGATGTAACACAATATGATTGTTGCGATGCCGATATGCGATGAATGACGTGGCTAATCGGCGATCGCGATCGGCAATCTTATGCGCACGATATAACAATTCTAAATATGCCGATATGTGATGAAGAGTGGACCCGATAATTTTATGATGGAAATTTGATAACATGTCGGATCCGAGACATTGGCCTCTTTTAAAGTTATGATCCTACCATTATTGTGATTGAGCGGACGCGATATTTTATGAATTTGATTTGAATTTCATATCGGGTCCGGAATTATGTGTTTATCGCAATGTCAGTAAAGTTGATTATCGGAGATCGACGATTCATGTTCATGGAAGTATACTTCACTTGTAAAGCTCCGATATGCGAAATGCAATATGGCATATGAGTAAGATAATACATCGGAGGTCTTTTGATGAACAATTTGTTATTAAAAGAAATACTAAGAACTGCTTCCGATGAAATCTTATGATGCGAATGGTCTTATGATATTTCTTGAAATTTCAATTGTGTTTTCTAATGAATGAAAGCAAAGCTACAAAAATGCTTGAATTCTAATGAATCAGAATTGAATTTCCTTGAACCTGTTTGCAAATTTGAAATGAGTCTGTTGCTTACTTCAAGTTTGTGAAAAGAAATAAAAACCTGCAAATAAAACAGAACACAAATTAAAAATAAACTAAGGAAAAGATGAATTAATAATGGATGAGAATAAAGTTGTACATGTGTACCTGAAAGGAATCTGTCTGTAAATTTTACCTGATAAATCTTCAAATTCTTCCTTTGATTAAAATCATCTCATTATTTATTCTAAATCTAAGTGTGCAATCAGCCTAAATGAAATCAATCATTCATGTTCATGGAATATAAAATTTACTAGAAATAAATATGAAACTATGCTTCCCTTTCGAAGTGAAGTAACAATTTATCACTTCTACTCATTCCAAATTAATCTTGAGAAAAATCTGTATTGTTATAGTGACTGTTCAATAATGCTTTTAGCAAATAAATATGATGCTTATTGCAGCATCAAATAATCAACTAAAGATCAGAATGGGATTAAGCCACTAATTGTAGAAAAATATCAAAACAGATTTAAATGTGTGCACTCGGCAAAATGGGCATCCTTAAGATCAGCTTTTGGCAAATTCTGAGGAAGATAATATGAACTTCATATGATTACCGTGGCAGGTTAGACTGAATAATAATGATTGAATTAGAATTAGGCTTATCATAGTCAATCATACATCTCATGGGACAATGGGATCATGAAGCTTTTATATCCTCAAATCCTTACCACATGAATTTCAAAAGAAAATTTTAGAAGGAAATCTCGAAATAAAGAAAAGTGGCTTTAAGGCAATCGATACCAAGTGCAACTTTAATTGAATTTAATCAAGACATTATTCAAAATAGGCAGAGCAGAGATATCACTATAAGAAATTTCAAAAAGGAAAGCAAGAATTAAAATTTTCTGATAAGGAAAAATGTTTCCACTGAACATGTATGAGAAGGCTGATTGCTTTGTTTTATTTTTTTAATCTACAGAACTAATGCAAATAAATTAACTACACAAAACAAGCTAACTAAATTAATTCTAATCTTATTCTAACCATATACATGAAAATGACTAGGTATAGTCATATTTCCAGTGTAACCATTCTCTCATTTTTATTCCCGCATTTATGCACAGTTCAAATGTTAGTAATAAGAATAAAAATCTAACTAAACTAAGGAAAATAAATCTGAAATAAGAATGTACAGTTATTGTTAGCAACTTAATTAAAATCTCTTTCTCATGAAATTTCCTTTCCAATTCGATACCAATTGGATCACAAAAATCTGGATGGATTTCCATTAATGATTGGGAAGTGTTCAAAAGAGGAGATGACAGGCCGAATTGTGGATATGAGTTTTCAAATTCAAAGGCCTGAAAAAAATTGTTAGTGTTGTGTACAAATGTTAAGTTATTAACAATCTTCTTTGAAAGAAAAATTTCCAAATATTTTTCAAACGAATCAATGAAAGATGAATGGAAATCTTTCAAATGAAATGGAAAATTATTAATTGAATTAAATTGCTGGCCAGATTGCAAAAATACATTCTTTTGTTGACATTGCCTTTGAAAAGATAGAAGCTTTTGATGAAACATTAGCATTGATTTAAATTGGAATATTAATATCTTTTGATGCTGATGATTATAATATGAAACTTGAATTTCCCAATTGGGCAATGCATCAATTGAGTGTTTGATAATAAGGCATTCAATATGCTAGCGAAAAGTGTGAAAATTTTGCAAAATAAAATCAGAAAATAAATCCAAATTTAAACAAAATAACTGAGAAAGAAAAACTAAAATGAAATCACTATTTGTACAACTAACGTTACAACAAAATTGGGATTGTTTTGAAATGATTTCATTTTCACAAGGATTGGCCAGAATTATGGAATTTAAAAAATTTTGAATTCCAACTTGTGAATTAGAAAACGAATTTTGATTATGAGTAGGAATGAAAATTTGATCCTCATATGAATCATAAATTGGAATGTTTTCTTGAATGGTGAAATCATGAACATAATTTGCTGCTCTAAAATGAGGATTAGTTGGAATAATTTTTAAATTGAAGCGTTCCTCATTTTCAGATGTTTTTTGAATTTTCTCATGAGGATTCTCTTGAGAGGAATAAAAATCAATATCCTCAATGTCAGAGTAATTATCATAAATGACTTCACAATATTCTCTACAATTGCCTTCTATCTCATCCAATATATCAAAACAAGGAGGGACAAAAATCTCATGTTCATTAATGGCAAAATAATGATCAATTATTGCTTCTATATTTTGATAAAAACTTAATGGTAATTCATTTAGATCAGCCTCTTTAATTTATGGAATATCATTAATACCAAGAGGAAAAATATTACCATTATTGAAAATATCAGGATAAAGGGAAAAATGTGAACCTGAAAAAATGCATTAAAAACTGTCTCTGTTTGAGAACTCCTGTGCATTATGCTCATCGTAAATTTCAGATTGCAGATCATTCCTTTGCGTGCGTATGCTTTTTTGAAGAACGCTGCTTTGCTTCTCTGATTTTGGCATTTGCTCATCATGGAGAAATTTAGAAATTTGTACAACAGTTTGCATTTTGATTGCTGGTTGTACTTGCTGATGTGCGATTTGATTTTCCGAATTTACTTCAAAGTAGCTTTCAGATTTCAAAGCGGCCTTTTCCCCAAAATTGCTAATGTTGTCCTCTTACATTTGAATGAAAATATTTTCCAAGCTTTGTGAAACCACTTCATCACCATTTATTTGTACATCCATGTTGGGATTTTCATTTATGTTGTAATGGGATGGAACAAAGCTTGAATTAACTTCATATGGATTGGGAATGGGTAGAAGAGAACAAATATATTCAAACCAATCTAATGATTCTTCTTCCGTAGGTTTATCTTCATCTTTAAATCTTAGGAAATTCAAATGAAATCGACTATTAAAATCATTAACGGACTCATTTTCAAACCTTCGTAGATATTCAATTTCTTCACATACCTGTTCATAATCGTAGTTGTCAAATTTAGAAATGAAAATTGTAACAAATTGATCCCAACTGTGAATTGAAGCAACTGGAAGAGTTGTACACCAGCTTCTGGCTTTTTCCACAAAGGTGAGAGTAAAAATTCTACATAAAATGCTTTCATCAATTCCTTGAAAATCATATTTTGAGACATTTTGAATAAATTGAAAGACATGATTAAAAGCAGAAGAATTTCTCTTACCATTAAACTTTGTCTGAGACAAGAGTCTTACCACTTCGGGTGGAGTATTGGAGAATGCACGTCCATGAATACAACTCCAAATTGGAAGTTTGAGAGGAGCCATCACAATAAATAAAATATTAAAATTTGAAAAGACTCCAATAGACAAAATCTCATGCCCTCCTTCTAGCGCCAAAAATGTTGATGCCTCAAAAATCGCTGCAACAACATTGGGGGATAACCACCCGGTCCGGCCCTTGAAAGCAGCTCCTTTTCCGTTTGGTGTGGTGGCTCCGATTGGTTAAACTAGGTCCAGTTACCTTCTCCCTATAGCTATTGGTTTATGATATGTCTTTCACTACCAATAGACAGGGATATCAGATCACTTCTCCTTGCTGATCAGGCAAGAGAATGACCCTTAAGCTGATTTGGGTTCAGCCAAGCCATAACTAAAGTTTTGCCTCTTTGAGGAGAGGACTTAACAGAATGTATAATTTGCTCTAAATGTGATGCAGGAGCATCTAGACCTAGCCAGCAATGTGGAGATTTGTCCACATGTTGTGGTTAAATCCAGTAAAATTTATTTACTGTTGGTCAAAAATCAATTTACTAAGGAGGTTGGATTCCTCAAATAATTTGTTATTGTAATAAATAGGAGATTAGCTTATTTTGGATTTTGAGATAGAGCTGTTAGTCTAGGTGTGCTTGGGAAACAAAAGAATAGAAGAATTCTGTTCTTTCTTGGAAAAATAGGAAACTCTGTTAGATAATCTAGGAGAATAAATAGAGGGAAATTGTAATGAACTCAGGGGATTTTGTTTTTAGATAGAGGAGAGTTTGTGTGTCGAAAAAGAAAAGGGGAAGAGCGATTGTGTGAGTGTTTGGTTTGGTGTGGAGCGCTATGCTCAGATTTAGTATTGAGATGAATAAAAAACCAAAAACAGTGATCAGTTTTGTGTAACTGTCCAATAGCCGAGACTGTTTCATTCTTTGAATATAATCATTTGAAATTTGTGAAAACGAGAGTATGGTATGTCTGTATAATCGATTGAATTGGGTTTGATCTGCGTTTCTTTTGTATTTTGAAGAATTCTGTCTCTATTGCAATTCGGCGTTATCAAATTTTGTGAGTTGGGAACCGTCTCTACCCTGGAAGATAGATTAGAAAGACGGTGTGGACCTTTTGTAGTGTATGCGGAATTTCTGACCAGACTCAAATTAATACATATGTTGGCTTTGAAATGTGCATCGGCTTGGTGAATTCGCATAGGCGATGTGGAGTCGAGGAACAGTTAAGCGATGTTAAACTCTGGATGCCGATTTGGATCGGACAAGAATTTTGGCGCTGGAAGTGAAACACCTGGCAAAAGATCCGATTGATGATCTCCGATAAATCGGATCGGAGCAACTGAATTACCAAGAATCGTGGCATTGAATTATGTGATTGTCAATTTAGATTGGAGTGAACGCCGGTAGAAGTAAGTGTAGTCATAGTTGATGCTGTATTTAAGGTAAGTGATTTATTCATGCAATCTAGGTTCCACATGATGTCAACATATTGAATCTCCTTGGGATTCGAATTTCTTTATAAAATCAAACTGAAACCTATGAATCAGCCCCTGAGAAAGCGTCGTTTTCTTTTGAGCATATCAAACCCTTGCAGTGTATATGTCGAATGGAATGCAAAGTTACCCTTGATATCAGGAATTGTAGTATTCAAGTATCTAAACCTGAAGCCGTAAACCCAAAATTCTGACCAAAAGGTTGAGCAGCTTTCGTTTAGAGTAAATGTGAAGCGTTAAATATTGGTTCTCACGTTATCATTTGCACAATGTTTTATTGTGAAGACCTGTGTTAATAAGAGGATTGAAGTAGCCTTAAATGGTGTTAAACCCAGTGATAGCGATCCCATTTGTCAGAAGCTGCGCGAGGAAGGTTTAATTGAAGCAAGGCACATTTTGTTAGATTGTATGGTGGCTTAAAGGCTGCTGATAGGTTGAAGTTACCCAAGGCCAGTAGTTTCATTATGAATACAGTTCGATATCATGCACTGTAGAAATAGTAAAGGATGTTTGGGGCTATTGATTATATTCACGAGAATGGAAGTACTCACACAGACTGTATAATAAGTACAAGCCAGATACACACTCGTGGACCGTAGGAGTTGAAGGGATTTTAACAACCAGATGGTTGTTGAGAGGTAATGAGAAAATGAATTATAAATTTGCAGAGATAACGAGGTATGTTAAATTCTGGGTATGGATTAATATCAATTTGTGAAACATGTGTATGCATCGAACCTTGAATAAAAGGGTTGAATCGAAAGCTCGATTTGAATGAATGTCAGAACCTCAGTTTGATGAGTCGGTCTCATGGAGGGTGCCATTGGTTTAAGGGGAATCTCACTGTTGGTGTGTAAAAATGTTTGTGAAATTGCCAGGATTTGTTTTTTCTGAGATGTATTTTATATCCATTAGTCAAAGTGTGATTGTGGGTTTGCAGAGATTACTCTGCGTCAAAATGCAAGTTTATTATATGATGCAAGCAAAAGAAACTAATATAAATCCTATCTTAATTAGGTAGATATAGATCTAACCCAACTAAGAGCAAGATAATCAAAATATTGGGATTTAAATATGTCTTGTTTATAATGAATATCAAGTTAATGAAGTAGTTCAATTAACTGATATTATGGTTAGCAAAACACATTCTATTGAGACCTTAAAACTTGAAATAATAAACCAATAACATTCCAGGAAGTAGTTCACAAAAATGATATTGATTATCAAATCGATAAATCCAATAATTGAATAATGATATATGGAAATAGTTCACAACACATTATCATTCAATAGATCGGTTTCATAAGACAGATTTCAGAGTAAGTAGTTACTCAAAAATGAGAAATTAATCCATAAAAAAAACAGAGATACATAATAACAAGATTGAGACAAATTACCCATATTGACAATAGTGCACAAACATGAATAAAACGACACATTCCTGTCACCACAAAATTAAAACTGATATTTGGAACAGTAGTATTAGAAATACCAATTTATTGCATCCATTTCTCTGTTCTTGGTCTCCAACAGCCCTTTACATTGCTTGAACTTCTGCCTTCCAAACTACAGCCACAATAGTGCAAGCTTTGTTCTTCATGCATAATTCAATATACAAAGAGAAAATCCTTAATAATCCCCAGATCTGAGATTTTTCACTCCTCCCTCCTACAACTCTAAATTCCAATTACAATAGTGCTTTTAGAGGTCTAAAATTGCAGAGGAGAGCAGCCCTTTATTCCATTCTGCAATCTGTTATTTATAATATGTGTGAAGGAATTTTGGAGAGGAGAGTTTGTTGAAGAGAAATCTGCGAAATATAATTTTACTTGCTCCTAATTCTGATCTTCAATTGCTGGAGCATTCTCATTGATTGAGATTCTTTTTTCATATTTCTTCCACTATTTTCCTGCAAAAGAAATCAAAATAAATTAAAATGCAATTAAAATATCATTTCTGGAAATTAAATCAAATCCAATCAAATTCTATTTAAATAAATAATTGAAAATAAAATATAAGCTCTCTATTGATGCTTGGAATGTTTTGATTGGCAAAGGATATCATTGACCAATGGATCTGCAATTAGAAGAGGTTTTGGACAAATGAAATTGAAAAAAATAACTCAGAAAATTGATTTTGTTTTCAAAATTCAGAGCCTGATCTTCTGCCTGATTTTTGGCCCAATAAATGATCAAGTCTGTTGGTGAAACCTCCTCCAAAATGTTCTCCTTGATTTTATCTTTCCAATGAGCCATCCTGGGCCTCATTTGGCCAAGTATAACTCAATCTATGAGCTTCCAAAATTGAGGAGTCAAATCTGGCATGAATCTGGAAATTCTGTTGCTGGGCTAAAAATGACGATTTTAATTAAAAAAAAATCGAATCCTAAATTAGAATAATAATTAATTCTAAATTAATTGTTAATTATAAACTAAATTAATTATAAAAATCTATTTATTAATCTAATTAACTGTTCTAATTAGCGATTTATAAACAAATTTAATCTAATTAAGAACTAATTAATATTAATCTAAATGATATTTAAATTAATTAAATATTACATACTAATTTAAATAATATAATACATTACATATTATTAATTAATTAATATAATATATTACATATACATATTAATATACAAATTAATATTAAAAAACATAAACTAACCATATTACCATATAAAAATATTAAAACTAAACCTTGTCACTATAGGTAAGAGCTAAAAAAGTCACTTGAAATAAACTATACAAGGTTTTAATTCATAGTTTTTATCCCTTTTCACTATCGGCATGAGAGGATGGACGAGTTAATAAACTTGTTTCGCATACATACAAGTTCTGATGCGATCAAAGTTTTAATAATACTTGGTCAATGCCTTATTGCCTTTTGCTTATCGGCAACTCGCGTCGGGGTAGCTCAAGGGGTATATCGGGGGTTTTGAAAATGTGTTGCGAATAAGATTTGCGATGCGATATCGCATAAACTCCTGATGCGATATATATTATTTATTTATTTTTTATATTAAATTTTAATTTTAATAAATTAATAATTAATATTTAATATATTTTATATTTGGTTTTTGATTTTATTTTTAATGAATTTAATTAAGCTGTGAAATTTTATCTAAACTACAGACCACTGAAAAAATAATTAAAAAAAAAAAATAAATTACAGCCACTTGAATGTTTGGGTTTTTAAGTTTAGGATTTGATTTGGAAATTAGAGTGAGTTTCTTAAAACCCCGATAATTAATAATTTAGCTACATGACTAAAAATGAAAACTGTTAGTAAAAACTTGCTACGGGTTAATATTTAAAATGAATGTCTTATTGAACTAATTTATTTACAAAATGCAATATTATACATTTTATGCATTTTTAACCCAGGCTAGATAAATGATGAGACTTCAAAGGAGTGTCATTTTCAAACCAGTTGACCAAATGAGGCGAAACAAGCGTCAATGAGAAGCTTATAAAAAATCGATTCTAACAAAGCAATCAAAACAAGAATCCAAAGAAAACTAAAAATTAACGAAAGCGTAGGGCAATTAACTAAAATAAAAATTCAAAAAGGTGCTTAGCCAAAATTTTTATAGAAAGGGTCCCCATTATTTGAAGTGGACGCATCAATAATGGGGGGTGTTGTGTTTTTACCACAACACTACCACATGAATGAGTACCTTAACAATTGAGGTACTTGTATAGGTCCACACCCAAATGGAAAAAAGTTTTTTGGGCCTAAAAATTCTATAATTTATAACTCTATTTTTATGCTATTGAAATCTTTGTTCCATGAAAGATAGGCATGGAATTTCTTTGTTCTATTTTTCCTTGGCATGTTTCCAATGGAAAAACTAGATGTAAAAACGAAGGATATTAGCATATTTCAATTTAAGTTTTCATGAATTTAAAAATTTAGTTACATGATTCCTACAACACAAGTCACAGGGTGAGTATAATTTACTAGGTTAGGATTTCGTCTAGTTGAATCAAGGCCTATTGATTGTTGGGATGAAATCTCAAAGATAAAATTTGAGGGAAAGACCTCCCCCCAACTTTTATAAAGGTTGCACTCCTCTTTAACAAAGAATATTTAAAAATATAGAAAAGAAAAGGTGCGAGATAGGAATAGGACTTCAATATTCACAATGATATGATGCAACATTCATACAAACATGAATAAAGTTGAATATCATTGATTTCTAGGGTGCCTATAAGTAAAGAATCACATATTTGGATAGAAAACAAATCATGGAAAGAATTTTCCAAGAAATTAAAAGATAATTGCATTTAAACTCATAAGGATGAAAGGAGTTACACACTTGCAATAGCAAGCTTATGACTCAAAGTTAAAAGATCACAGTAAACATGAACTCCTAGTGGTTCTATGAGGAACCTTTCAAAAAATATATAAATGTTTAAATACGAGTATAATATTTGAGAAATTAAATTGCATTCATCCATTTAAGGATAGGAATGGGGCGCCCACAAACCATATAAATAATAAAAAGACTTAAAATATAAAAGGAAATGCAATTATAAATTGACCTTGATACTTAGAAAACACTAAAGTTAAAAAGGTTGAATGATTACTAAATAAGCAGAAAAGATAGGGGGACCAAACTAGACAATTTACATACAGTTCTAGAAAAATAAGACTCTCTTTTATGTTGAAGAACTTGTTAGCTTAAAAATTATATGCATGTTCAAGACCTAACTGTTGAAATTATTGATCAGTCATTTTGTCTTTTTTTATACCTTCTAGAGCATCTTTGAGCCATTGTTTGATGTAATCTCCTAAAAGTGTAATAATAATGTCTTGCTATATTCCAACTTCAAATAATTCATCTTCGACCTCCTTTAAATTATAATTGAACTAACATACTATTTTTTATTAGTCTTCATTTTTGTTTAGAAGATGAATTAACCATTTTATAATCTCTTCTTTGTTAAAATCGATAGGTCTCTTGAAGTGATTACCGCACATCTTTAGTACATCAACACATTCTTTCATTTAGGCTCGAGTTAATAACATTTCATCCATAACTAAATTCATACCTTCTAACTTCTTAGCCATATTGATTAATATAAGGAATAAATCACTCCTTTTTGTTTTAACGTTGTCACATTAGAATTTAATTCTTAAAGCATATTAATTCTTTCCTTCTAAGAAGCCTTTACTTGCTTCATTCTACTTTGGGATGACAAATTATGTTTTTTTTTGTGTTGCACTCATAGCTGATACTTTCATAATAACTGTACTTAAAGCCTCCTATAGCATGTCATCTTGCTCTAAATCCTTTTGTTAATATTAAATAAAAGAAATATTCTTACAAACAAGTTAGTTTAATTCATAGTTACTTCCCACACTTCCAAGGTTATGCCAATCATTTTATTTCTATTATTGTTAACAAACTTGAAGCCCCTCTAATCCTCAAACTATTTTTTGGGGTGCCATTTGAAGCACAATTTGGTTTGATGGTGGATACTAGTTCTACGAATACTTATTTAAGTAACAAAACCATTTCCATTTTTTCTATTCTCTTCCTTAAATATGTATTTTCTATTTATTTCTCATAAATTGAATAACCCAATGCATCTTTAGCTGCTTGATGCAATTCAAACAATTTGGATGGTTTTATTTGTTCAATATCAAATTTTGAGTTTACTTACCAATCACTTGTCCATTTTTCAAGTTTATTTGTTAAAATTGTATTTTCTTGGAACTCTTATCATAAATTGCATGATACAATGCCACTTATTCAATCTCAAAATCAATAGAATCTTCTCGATCCAATTTTTTAACAAAAGATTGGATTTCAGGCACTTGATTTTCAGCGCAGTCCGATACCTTCGATATTTCTTCAAGGTCATCAATTTCTATCACTTGAATATACACATCCTTTGGCACATCCTAGATATGGTATTTATTTTTATTATTGTTTTTTCACTTAATGATTATTTTATTTTTATTTCTAAAAGAATACGTGTCATATCTAAGTTGAGAAAGAAAGGAATTACACATCCTTATCACATTGTGCTATAGAATATACCTCTCACCACAATCACCATAATTTTTTTAGACTTGTAATGTTAGTGAAGTAGCCTCACATATTTCATCTCAATTTTTTTAACACTATGAATAAAATATATTAATCCTTATAATTTAATAAACAACATACATCTTATAATAATACATAAAAAATTTATTTTGAAGATTGCAACACTATGCAAACCCTAGCTTTGCACATATCAACGAGATTTTGTTGAGCGTACATGGCTACTGGCCTAGAAGGAGACTCCACCCATCCCTTTGATGAAGCTGCAACTTTCCAAGAATTGGTCGCTTCTCTCAGGACAAAATTGAAGGCAAAGGAATCACGATTGTGATTTGTCAAGAAGGCTAAGAATATCCCATCTGTGGATTTTCCATCGGTGTTCAAAAGGATATCTTTGACATTCTCAGATTGTGCATTAGTGGGTAAGTTTACAAGTATGTGGCCATCTCTTAAGTACATTGATCTATGGATTGATAAAACCTAAAAGCCAATGATGAAAGGAAATATTTCACTTTATTCATGTGGAAATGTTTTTTTTGCATCCCTTTTCTACTTAAAAGAAGATAGGGATGTGATATTTAGGAATGACCCATATTTTTTGGGGGCTTGAGGAATGTACCAGAATTCATGGTCACTGGATTTTGATCCTGATGACAATATCCCTAATGTGGTGTTGGTTTGGGTTAAACTATGCAGACTCTCACCCTCTTGTTGGAGTGATGATTGCATGAAATCTATAGGGAATGGGCTGGGAAAATAACTACATTGAGCTAAACCAAAAGGTTATTAGTTTTCTTGTGCCAAGATATGCATAGAAGTAGATCTTGAAAAAGGATTACCATCTGAGATAAAATTAACTCTAGGAGAATGTAGTCACTTTTAAATTATGGACTATGAGTAATTTCGATTCAAGTGTCAGATATGCCATGAGTATGGTCATTTTGCTAGAGATTGCAAGAAATCCCAATCTAGAAAGTGAGAAATTCTACATCCACCATAAGAAGAGTAGTGGAAAAATCAGTAAAAGGGGGCTAATAGAGGCAGAGTGTTAAGAAAAAACCCTCTAGAAAAAATTATAAATGCTGCCACTTTTTCTGCAAATTCATTCAAGGTTTTGTAAACACAAGGAGAGACTGAGAAATAATATCCATTGAAAGAAGGAGAAAATCTAGAAAATTAAGAAGAAATTTTAGAAGAGGAAAAAGGGGAAATTAAAGACTCGAAACCCACAAAGGTTACAAGCCCTGTAAATTAGGAGCAACCTTCAAGCCAAATCAGTGAACCAAATATAGATCCATTTCGAGTAGAGAACAAGGGAGTGTAAAGGTAGGAGGTAAACCCATCACTCCTAAATCTAAATGAACACTCTCTCATGGAATGTAAGGGGATTGGGAAACCCCATCAAATTCCAAGTTGTAAAAACATGATTAAATAGGAAAAACCATAGATCTTAATTCTACAAGAAACTAAACTAGATGAAAATGAAGCTTTGAATATTTCATCCAAATTTTGGAAAGAATGCTCAAGTGTGGCTAAAATTTCGACCAGGGCATCAGGTGGTCTAGGCACTTTTTGGCTAAATTCACATTTCACACTGCTTGAAAGTGTTAAATCCAAGTACTATATTTCCATCCTTCTTGGAAAGATTGACACGAAAGAAAAATTCCATGTAGTTAATGTTTATTTTCCTGTTAATTATGGAGAGAAAAGTGAGTTATGGACTCATTAATTAGTCTTAAAGAAGATCACTGGAATCAAATAATATAGTGGGGGTGACTTCAATACAATCCTTTAATCCATTGAGAAGTGAGGAGGCAATATTGTCAAAGATCCTTTCTGAGAACGAATGGGGGACCTAGTAAATGATTGTGATCTCATCAATATTGTTACCAAAGGGCATATATACATTGACCAATAGAAGAAGTGGGGTTGATCACATAGCAACATGATTGGATCATTTTCCCTTGCACAACAATTGGTTGACCAATGGAATTGAGTGTATTTCAACAATCTTAGCCAAGGAAGACTAGGACCATTGTCCCATCAGTTTGGTTATAGATCCCTTAGAGGAATTGGGGCCAATCCCATTCAGATATAATCCTAGATGGATCTAAGAAGAAGGTGTGGTAGATCTCATTAAATAAGCGTGGTTAACACCAGTGTCCAAATCCCTTGCCTATGTATGGGAATCCAAGCTATGATTTATAGAGTAACCTCTCAGGTCTTGGAGAAGGAATAATTTCAAACCACTGGGGCACGTAAAATGAGATCTAGTTATAAAAGTGGAAACAAACCAAATCCTGTTGGATACAATCCCATTGGAGGATTGATATCTTGGATGAGAAATAACTAACAAAACATATTTTCAAGGCTAGCAGGCAGGAAAAGGAATATTTGAGGCTAAAGTCATGTAGTATATGGTTAAAGTAGGGGGATTAGAAAACTGCTTATTTCTACAAACTCGAAAAGGCAAGGGAGATACACAATGAAGTTAAAGAAATCACTCCAGAAGGTAAGCCAACAATAATATTTTTCCTGGAAATAAAGCAAGAAGATTTTACACATTTCCAGGCACTCTACTCTAAAACAAAAGAGAACAATATAGACAAAATAAGGTGCTTCACCTCTTTCCTTCCTACAGTAGTCTTTGATTCAGACAGTCAACAACTCATTAACCCTATAGAAAAGGAAGAAGTAATAGAATCAATATGGACATTGTATCAAGATAAATCCCTTAACCTCAATGGATTCTCGATCAATTTATACATATCCTTTAACTCCTCATCGAAAAAGATTTAATGAGAATGCTTAAATCATCCCAAAAGAAATATAGGCTGGGAGTAAGTACAAAATCCTCCTTTTTATATTTGATTCCCAAAGAATCAAATTTGATAAACTTCTCTTACTTTAGACCCATCCCTATATGGAGATCAACATATAAAATCCTGACTAAGGTCATAGCAAACATGACCAGGAAGGTTTTACCTACAATCATATCATAAAACTAGGGTGTCTCCATGCAATGATATAGGAGGATCTTGTTAGTCCAATGTATCCGAGGAGAGTTTAGGTTGTCTTCAACTTCTTCAACTTCACCAGTGTTCTTCAGTTCTTCCGAGGTTGGTTTCATCATTAGATCTTCATGGTGGAAATGTCACAATGTGACAATTGTTATATATGGTTTATTTCATTAAAAAAACTAACCTAATATTAAGGCCATGCACCTACACACCTAAGTCTAAACTTATCAAGCCTTATTGCAACATTGCTATAACATAAAACTATGTGTTAAAAGTCCTAACCCTAGCTCTAAACCCTCTCAGACTTTGAATTATCAAAAAAATTGTAAAAACCATTAAAAAACATTGTAAATAATAATACAATCCTAAACCTCCATCTCTAGACCGTAGCGGAACCATTGTCATGTGAACAGACAAGGTAAAGCCATCGGGGTTAGCATTGACTGCAGACCCTAATTGAATCAAAACTGTGTCGGAACCATGAGGGATTAAGGTGCATGTGAGCCTAATATGTTAACTGTGGAGTTAGCATTGCAGCGGAGGTTATAAATAGCCTAACCATGTGGAGGAAACCGTCGGATAGTTATTGCATGTGAATGCTTGCTACTGGAACTGTCAACTGCAACAGTTGGGATAGCCACTAGATGTCAAACCATGGTTAGACTGCCCCTTTCACATGTGGGTGGTCAACCTCCTCCACCTGGTCAGCAAGCCACCAGTGGATTGGTTTTATTATATGGTTCACAAATGGGTTTTAGTTACAATTTTGTTAACAAATTAATTCGAAGACCTAGAAGCCATCCTATGTGTCATTGTACAACTAAACTGAGGCTCGAAACCCATCTAGAAAGAAACCAATTCATCTCGAATCTAGCCAAAGGAGGTTGAACTATATTTGCAGTTATTTTTAAAGGCAGTTTTTTTCATTGAAGAGAATTAGGGTGGTTTTGGAGTTTTTGTATGCAGATTCTGGAAGTGAGAGTTTGTTTTGCTTTTAGTGTAATAGGAGCATCGAGAGTTGGAATTAGAAACTGTGAAAGGCGTTGGAAAGCTGGTTCAGAGAGCTTCCTTTTGACAGTGATTAGAAGTGCCTGTGAGCACATTCAATCTATTCTATTATTTGTGTAATAAAACTCCTTGGTTTCAATACTAATAAAGCAGTCGCCCATCTTGAAAGCGGACCCAGAGACGTAGTCCATTAAGGACAAACTCTGTAATGAACTTTGTTGTCTGGTATCATTGTGTTTTACTATTTTCACTTATATTATGCATCTTACTTATGTTTAATTAGTTGTCGTAAAGTCTTTCTTCTCAAGTAGTTTCCTCAATTTTTGCACTTTTTAGTTAACAATCAATTCAATAATGGCTAATCAATTCTACATTAGTTTTTAACTTCTGATCATTTCAGATCATATAATTTGGTATCAAATTAGGTTGTGTTTGTAGAATTTTCCATTGAATGTTAACCAGGTCAAATTCGCAACGAGAAGAAGGAATCCTTGAGGAGATTGATCTAGAGATTGGAAAGCGACGAGTCATTCATAAGTCGACCATGTCAGGATATGATGCAAGTGAAAACAGTGAAACTAATATGAGTGATGAGCAGTTTCAACAAGCATTCTTGACTATGTAGTAGATGTTGGGAGAACTGTACGAAGACAAGAAGGTGAGAGATGCAACTTCTTCTTCAAAGACATCGAAGAAAGACAAAGGTAAAGGCAAGGCTGATAAACCTCCTTCACCTTCATCATCTCCATCATCCTCTTCTTCTTCTTCTTCTTCTTCTTCTAGTACAGAATCTAAAATATAAAAGAAATTGAGGAAAACATCTCTTTTGAAACTTTATGTAAAATTTGAATTACCTATTTATGCTGGTGAAATGTATCCTGAAAAGTTAGATAACTGGATTAAGCAGATAGAAGTGTATTGTCATATTCAAAACATCTCTGACGATAAAATGAAAATTTAGTTTGCTACACTTAGAATGGGGGGAACAACTTTAATCTGGTGGGAAATTAAAACTCAAATAGATGTAAAGCAAAAAGGAAAAATCATCTCCTCATGGTCTAAGTTTTTAAAATCTCTTAGGAAACAGTTCTATCCTTTGGGATACATGCAACAAGCTGTTATTGATTGGCAACATCTAAGGTAGGGTAAAGGGCAAAGTGTTCAAGATTTTACTCAAAAAGAAAGCATTGGTGCTAGGTATTTCATTGGATACATGTGAAACTTTGTTAAAATACAATGGCAGTTTACATTCATATTTGAAGCATACATTATTGATGTTTAATCCTAATGATTTTGATGAAGTGTGTGTTCAGGCCATACATATTGAATCAAGTGGCAAGCCATTCAAGTTTTCATAGAAACCATCTAGACAATTAGAAATCAAGGATTCCAAAGATAGCAAGAAGAAGGGTAATCTAAAGGGAAAGAGATTAGCGACAACTCAGAAGGAAGGTGAAAGACCTACTTGTACTCATTTCTAGAGGATCAGATATGATTAGTCCAAATGTTGGAAACTTCACCCAGAACTCAAACCGAAGACTTTTCAAAAGAAGAAAGGTGAAAAGAAGGCCAATACAACAATCCAACAATATTTGGGTTCCGACTCAGGGGATGAAGGTAAAATAACCGCAATGGTTTCAACAGGTAAAACTTCTGATATTGGTTGAAGTTCTAATACTTTTATACCTTCTTCAAACCGAAATCATCTAAATGAGGATAAAAGGGTTGAATTATTTCACATAAGGATAACTTCTAAGCACGCAAAGATATATACATTATTTGATAGTGAATCACATGCAAATTTAATATTTGAAGATTTAGTTAAGAAATTGGGTTTGGAGACACATAAGCATCCATGACCATACCCTCTAGCCTGGCTGAATAAAGAGATTCATATTAATGTCACAAAGCAGTGTCAATTAAAATTTTCCATAACAAATCACTACATTGATGAAGTAGATTTAGATGTGATTCCAATAGATATATGTGGAGTAGTGTTAGGAAGTCCTTATCTCTATGATCGTGATGCAATGTTTTATAGGAAAGAGCATAAATATCATCTTAAGAGAGATGGGATTGAATTTATTGTCAGGGCACATAAACTTAAAACACACTTGGATTTAGTTTCAGTTAATCAGATGAAGAGATTAATAAGTTCAAGTAAGAAATATGTACTTATGGTTGTGAAAGAACAACATAAGGATTGACATGATGCTTTTTCAAGTTGTGAATCTTAGTTCAAATATAGATTGGTTAAAGTGGTATATTCTTTTCAAAAGCTATTTAAGGAACCAAAAAATCTTCCTCCAAAAAGAGAAATACAACATGAAATACAATTAATGTCAGATGCCCCTTTTCCTAATATTGGAATGTATCGCCTATCAGTTATAGAGAATGAAGAAATTATGGAACAAATACAATAATTGGTTGAAAAAGGTTTTATTCAACCTAGTTCATCTCCATGTGGCTCGCCCATAATTTTGGTTCCTAAGAAAGACGGGACATGGAAAATGTGTGTCGACTTCAGGGCCTTAAACAAAATAACAATAAAAAATAGGTGTCCTCTTCCCAGGATAGAGATTTACTTGATCAACTGAAATATGCTATCTATTTCACTAAGTTAGATTTAAGAAGTGGGTATCATCAAATCCACATAGCAGAAAATGACATCTGGAAGATTGCATTCAAAACTAGACAGGGACTATTTGAATGGTTGGTAATGCCTTTTGGTTTGTGTAATGCACTAACAACTTTCATGTGGGTTATGAATGATGTTTTCCGCTCATACATTGATAAATTTGTCATAATCTACTTAGATGACATTTGATTTTCAGTTCCAGTATAGAAGAACATGTTAAGTAGGTTTTCGAAGTATTGAACATAGAACAATTGTACCTTAAACTTTCCAAATGTGAGTTTGGGAAAACTTCACTGAATTATCTTGGTTACATAGTTGGAGGTGGAAGTCTAAAAATAGATCCAGCTAGAATCGATGTGATTGATAAGTGGCCAAGACCACAGAATGTGATTGAAGTTAGAATTTTTTTAGGTGCAATTCAGTATTGGAGAAAATTTATTGCTCAATTTTCTTTGATTGCTTCACTGTTACATGCTTTAACAAGTTCTAAAGTTCCCTTTCAATGGGGAGGCAAACAACTAAAAGATTTTGATACACTTAAGAAGAAAATAGTCACAACACCAATCTTAACTTTACTAGATATTCAACAACCATTTGAAATTGAAACAGATGTTAGTGGTTATGCAATGGGTGCAGTCTTATTTCAAAAAGGGAAACCAATTTGTTTTCATTCAGAATTTTTTACTAAAGTAGTAATGAATTATCCGACATATGATAAAGAACTATTTTCTTTGATTGAAAGTGTTAAGAAATGGAAACATCATTTAATGGGTAAGGAAACAGTGATTCATGTAGATCATTAGTTGCTTCAGTACTTGCAGTCTCAAATTAAGTTGCAACAATCTCATCATTATAGATTGATGGGATTTCTTCAACAATTTCACTTAGTAATTAAGTACAAGAAAGGTGTCACAAACAAAGTAGCTGATATGCTATCTAGGCCATATTTGAATGCTTCCGTAGTTCTACATAGTAGCTCTTTAAAACATGAAAGTTATATAGAATAATGTAGAACGGATGCTGATTTTAAAGATATTTATGAATCACTAACTCATGGTGCTGAGGTGGAAGAAATCAATTATTATGTTCATGACAGGTTGTTATATCATATGGGTAAGTTATGCATACCACAGACAGAAAGAGCGCATGTTGTCTGAGAAGCACATTCTTCTCTCATTTCAGAACATTTTGGAGCAAGCAAAACAATGGCACAAGTTCAAAGGTATTGTTAGTAGCCTCGAATGTACAAAACTGTTACTAAATACATTAAAGGATGTGTGATGTGTTCGACCAGCAAACCGGGCAATCGAAAGATTGGTTTATAAATTCCACTTCCAGTTCCTTTGTGACCATGAGACAACATTTCCATGGATTTTGTTGGAGAACTTCTTATGTCCAGGAGAGGGCATGATTACTTGTATGTTGTGGTCGACATATTCAACAAAATGTGTATCCTTATTCCCTACAAAAAGCAAGTGATAGCTGAACAGACTACAAAGATGTTATTCGATCAGGTATGGGTTCATTTTGGGTTACCTACTTCTATTATTTCTGATCCAGACACTCATTTTGTAGGAGAATTTTGGTCCACTTTATGGGAACTCATGGACACAAATTTGAAGAAGAGCACAAATTTTCATCCACAAACCGATGGAAAAACTGAAGTGGTAAATAGGAAAGTCATACATATTCTCCAAGGGTATTGCAGTTAAAATCCTAATTTGTGGGATGAATCTTTATCTTATGTGAAACATGCTTAAAATTGAGCCTTACATTAGTCCACTAATTGATCACCATTTTAAACATGTTTTGGGTATCTACTGTGTTATCGCCTAAATTGACCTCAGGCTGAAGGGAGGCAATTCTAGGGTAACCACAAACCATGCTTAACCTAGTAGCTAGCCCTACTAGGTTGCGAGAGGGCTCTCTCCTTATGGATCTCAGTCAAGATGACTGGATTAGGAACAAGATTTTATGCTAGGTATAGTAGCTCAAGGGTTTCGCGTGAAGTTGTTGGTTTTTTTGTCAGATCAGGAGGAGCTGGGCAATTTGGGTCTGGGAAACTAAATCAAAATTGCAGGGGATTCTATGGGGCAAGCTAGGTATGATCTTCAACACCTTAGGCTTGATGGGGTGAAATGATAGACTGGTGAGGAGCTAAGAAGGGCATGAGAAAGTTGTGAATCCTTCCTAAATGGTAGAAAAACATGAAATACTGATGTTTTCTCAACACAGAGCATTAAAACCTAATGTATTCCACCTATCTGACTTGAAAACAACCAATTAGAAGAAATTATATGAAAGAGGCATACATAAATGACATGAGAACATATTAACAGAATAAGAAACACATGCTCAAGGCCATACCATAGGGATCCCATAAAATTAGCTGCAACTTTATTAGTTTCCTGCCAAAACTGCTACAAAATGATATGTGTTTAGTACATGAGCATCCAACTGAATCCAACCCTTGCCAATGACAAAGAAAATGCATGATATAGACTTTCAAAACACTCATCCTAACCATCAGGGGTTGAACCATGAGAAGAGGAGCTGTTTCAACCATTTCTAAACAAGGAACAGGAATCTAGGCAGTCAAATAGCTTGCCTCTAAAACAGGGGAAACTGATTCATTATCCTCAAAACCTCTTTTTATCTAATGAATCTACCATCTACTAGTGTTTGACTATTACCTTTATAATCCATGGCATTAATTACATCAGAAAATTCACTTGCATGAGAGAGAAATCAAGAAAATAGGCGAAATTAGGCAAAAAAGTTATCCTGAGTGAAAAATGCCCTATGCATAGCACCACTGGTCCTACGTGCAGCGCCACTTTGATTCCACTTTTGGAGGCCTTACCATCATCCAAATTGAGCCCCAGATATCTCATTGGAAATGTCTTCAAGTCTAGTTTCTAGAACACCTAGAATTTCTGGATTTGGAGCTCATTTTCCCCCTCAAAAATGGATTCTCCCAAGGCCACTTTTGTGTGTCCAAAAACTAGTAGAGAGGTCAAATTTTGAGTGTTTTTGGACCTTATGGAGGACTAAATCTTCAAAAATTCTGAAAATTGCTAGGGTGCATGTCCTTGAAGCCCTAGATTAAAAAATGCAACCCATTTGTCTATTGGGTTCCCTTAGAAAAAGCGCAGCGCCACTGGGCAGAGTTTCTGTGTTTTGAATTTTCCAAAATTTCAAAATGACAAAATTTCTTCAAAAGCTGCCAAAATTTGGCATGAGACACCACCATCAACTGATTTTGTGGGCTAGGGAGGCTTCAACCAACATATTTAATCTATCTTGCTCCTTTTTTCCTTCCAAAGCCCTCCTTAACTTGGCCTTCAACTTTCTGATCCTTAGGTTACAAATTTTGTTACAGGTCATGTAATGGTATGCCATGTGTGTAAGCATTTTCTTGTCCCTATTGGCCTTCTCAATGAGCCCTTCTAGATGTATGTTGACTCTCTCAAGCCAAGTCTCCCTATCATTTTCAATCTCCTGCTCAATAGGAGTCAATGTGACATGAGCCTCTTTGGCAATTTGCCTATTTGCTTTCATCACTTCCAACTCCATGAGTACTTGTTTGTCACTCAACAATTTGATTTCCTATTCTAAGTATGTGATGACATACTTGGAATTGTCTAGGTTGACCGCCAAAGCTTGTATTTGAGCTTCCCTTTCCTTTATGATGATGTCTTTGATGGTTTCTTGATCTTGAGCCTCTAAATCAATAACCTCAATGTCATGCTGCTCGGGCTCATCACGTTCTTCCAACTCAAACTCCCTTTCTTGCTCATCTTCCAAGTCATCCTCCTGTACCTTTTCCTTCCCTTTGTTCAGTTTCTCAACTTGTACCTGCTTTGTTGATGTAGAAGGAAAAGCCCCTTCCACACCTTGTGGAGATAATATTTTCCTGTGGACTGACGAAGAATGCAAGGTCCCTTCCAAACCTTGTGGAGTAAACACTTGCCTGGTAGCTGCAAAAAACTTACTTGACCCTCTTTGATATGTCAAGAACACCTGTATCTTAGCAGTTTGATTTCTCTTGGTGTTCATCTCTTGTTTCCACATGAGTTGAGTGCCCAGCTATCTCTTGCACCATGGAGAGAGGAATTTGAGGTCCTCTAAACATGTCATGAGCTATGAAAGTATCCCAAGGAATATTGAGAAGACTGAGATGGTGAAGGACAATAATTTTAATTAAGGAGTAATGATATATACTATTCATCTGCTAAGGATATGACTTTTTCTGAACAAGGTAACCCATCTTGTCAATGTTTCTAAATAGGAAATAAGGGAGGTTCAACATTTTTACCCTTATGAAGTGCATGAGGAGTCTGATATGATAAGTGTGTAACCTGGAGAACCTACCCTCACACATGAAATACTTGATGATATTCCTCATCAAAAGGACATACCTATTCTCCAAAATTTAAAGGGGAAAAGCCTTTTCACCTGGTTTCTGTACTGAGGCTTGATGTAAGGCTCATAGTAATGCTCATCAAGGTCCCGAACCTTGTACCATTTCTCACCAACATTGGGAATTCTAGTGGCCTCTGAAATAACAGCTGGTGACACTGTGAGATTAACCCCAGCTAATTTCACTTCATGGTTATGCAAATTGGCAACAAAGAGTCTGGCCAACTCATGATGAAACTAAACTCTCTCTACTAATTTACAAAACTCAAAACAACCAAGGTGTCTTAAACAAGAAACTGCTAATGGAGAAGCTTGAAGTTCTGCTAAGCTGGTTAGCTCCTCTCTTGTGATTTTGCCTCCCTTATGAGGCTTTCTCTGATGCCTTCTCCTCTCCATTGAACTATCACTTGCTGTCTCCTCATCATAATCAGAATCACCTCTATCCATGATTAATCAATTTTCTTGGTTTGCACAGTTTAGACAATGTATGGGATGAATGATATGCTCTAGGGTTTGTAGGGATGGGTATGGATGACTTTAGGAAGTTATGGGTAAAGAATGAGAGGGAGGGGAAGGTTTAGGGAATGATACATGAGTGGTAGAATATGATAAAAATGATGGGAATAATAAGTGAAGAGTTTAGTTATGAGTTTGAGTGATGAGAAAACAAATGACTAGGGTTTTATAGTGAAAATTAGGGTTTGATAATAGGAGTGGAGGGTAAGTCCAAAACATCAAATGTGCATGCTAAATATTGAGTGAAGAGAGTACTTACATGAAAAAGGTAAATTTGGACAAAATTTGGCAAAAATTTGAAGTTTTGAGCGTTTTTATGGTTTGCTCCCCTACGCGCAGTGCTCCTGCACAGACGCGCAACTCGAGATCCTATGCGTGGCACCCGTTCAAATTTACACTGGCAAAAATCTCCCTACGCATAGTGCCTTCCTTCCTATGCGCAACGCCGGGCAAAAATCCTTCAGAAGCATAGCACCAGTTGCCTACACGCAGCGCCGCCTCTGTTTCGCTCAAGAACACTTAGAAAATTGATTTTTCTTCTCTACTTTGACTCCTTTGATTTGAAAAATGATACAATGGAATGAAAATAGAAGAAAATGAGTTTATATATGAACCTCATTCTAATTTTTGTTTTTTGAAAACCCACTTTTCCAATGTATCTTTTCCTTTTAGAGACCTTGATTTTAATGCCTTTTCACTTTTTGTTTTTGCAAGTGGATTTTCTCATGTTGCCTTGATTGCTTTGTAGTCTTTGTAGCCTGGCAATATAGTTTGGTGACTTATGGGCAGCTTAGGATCAATATTACATATAGGAACATGAAATTACATAAAAGATAAGAATATAAACAAAATACTACTTTTGACTTTGATAAAATTAATTTCAATTCTTCTGATACTTTGCTTGAGTTTATTTGGAATCCTCATGTCCTTGCTGATCTTTATTGGCATTCAACCATCAAATTTAACTATGGTGAAAACCATAAAACCTAATGAGAAAAAACCCTGGTAACCTAATGGAATGAACTGTAGAAGGAAAATGAATTTTGAATGAAAACAATAAGAAAGAGGATCAGCAAGTATGTTTCATGAGGGAAAAAAGTAGCGACCTCAACCATCAGTGGATCCATGACCTAATGGATTATTGAAAATTTACAGTATGGGACACCTATCATGCAAATGCAAAAGAGCAGATTTTGGTCACTGAAGGCAGTATGACAAGACTGACACTAACATACCAAAGTGACTAATGGATTTCATGTTTGGTGAAGAGTAAAAAGTGGATGAACATGATGATGCAAACAAAGCAGTTAAGTTCATTTAATGGATACAACAGATACATGCAGCAGTGCAGGATTAGTTAGAGAAGAATCAAGCCAAGTATAAAATGCACCATGACAAGCATCGAGTCGATCATCATTTTCAGGTCGGCGATCAGGTATGATTGTATATTAGTAAGGACAGGTTGAAAGGAGAAGGTAAGAAACTGAAACCCATCAGGTATGGCCCTTTTAAGATTATGGAAAATATTGGAAATAATGATTTTTGATTGAATTTACTTCCTTACATACGAATTTACTCAGTTGTAAACATGGAAAAGATGAAATTGTATGAACCACCGATGATCATGGATCCCGAGGAAGATACATAGATTCCGACTATTGATGATTTGGAACCTGAGTACATTAATGAGTTGCAGGAAGATATCATCTTGGATAGGAAGATTCGATATTCTAGGCATGGAGATGTTGAATATCTTCGAGTAGGACTCAAGGGCATGAATCCGAGCAAGGAAAGGTGGATGGAAATCGGAAAAGTGAGAGAACTGTATCCTCACCTGGTATCTGCTTAAAGGTCCAAAAGCTTTCGAGTGGAGAGGATTGATCCAGGAGGATCTTGGCAGTCCAGTGTATCCAGATAGAGTTCATGTCATCTTCAGCTTTGCCAACTTCGCCAGTGTTCTTAAGTTCTTCCGGGGTTGGTTTAAATGTTCATTAGATCTTCATGGTGGAAATGTCACAATGTGAAAATTGTTGTCTATGGTTTATTTCATTAAAAAAAAAAACCTAATGTTAAGACCATGTACCTACACATATAAGTCTAAACCTATCGAGCCTTATTGCAACATTTCTATAACATAAAAATATGTGTTAAAAGTCCTAACCCTAGCTCTAAACCCTCTTGGACTTTGAATTATAAAAAACATTGTAAAAACCATTAAAAACCCTTGCAAATAACAATATAGTCCTAAACCGGCATCTCTAGAACGCAAGAGAACCATTGTCATGTGAAAAGACAAAGTAAAGCCATCGAGGTTAGCATTGACTGCAGTCCCTAACTACATTGAAACTATGTTGGAGATGCGAGGGATTAAGGTGCATGTGAGAAATATGTTAACCATGGAGTTAACATTGCAGCAAAGGTTATAAATAGCATAACTACGCGGAGGAAACTGTCGGATAGTTATCTCATGTGAACACTTGCTACCGAAACCATCGACCGCAACTGTCGAGATAGCTGCCAGATGTCAAACCACGGTTAGACCACCCCGTTCGCATGCCAGCGGTCAACCTCCTCTGCCCAGTCAGCAAGCTGCTAGCAGATTGGTTTTATTATATGGTTCAAAAATGGGTTTTAGTTGCAGTTTGGTTAACAAATTAATTCTAAGACCTAGGAGCCATCCTATGTGTCATTGTACAACTTGAACGAGGCTCCAAACCCATCCAGAAAGCAACCATTTCATCTCAAATTCAGCTAAAGGAGGTTGGAGTATTTGCAGGTATTTTTAAAGGAAATTTTTTTCATTGAAGAGAATTAGAGTGGTTTTGGAGTTTTTGTATGCAGATTTTAGAAGTGAGAGGCTATTTTGTTTTTAGTGTAACAGCAGCATCAGGAGTCGGAATTGGGAACCGTGATAGTTGTTGGAAATCTGGTTCAGAGATCTTCCTTTTGACAATGATTAGAAGTGCACACGAGCACATTTAGTCTTGTCTATTCTCTGTGTAATCGAACTCCTTGGTTTCAATCCTAATAAAGCGATCGCCCATCTTGAAAGCGGATTGGAGACGTAGTCCATCTGGGATTAATTCCGTAATCGACTTTGTTGTCTAGTATCACTGTGTTTTACTATTTTCACTTCTATTATGCATCTTACTTATGTTTAATCAGATGTCATAAAGTCTTTCTTCTCAAGCTGTTTCCTCGATTTCCTCACTTTTTAGTTAATAATCAATTCAATAATGGCTAATCAATTCTACATCATTTTTTAACTTATGATAATTTTAGATCATGCAAAATCGTTAAATTTTACATAACATTATTTTAGTTTGGTAGGCTATCCATTCAAGAAAAGAAAAATGTGAGCCAAGAATTGTTATCAAGTTGGATATGGCCAATTCCTTTGACAAGGTAAGTCATTCCTTTTTTTTTCATGGAAAAAATTGTTTTTAGCAATGAATATGTTAGATGGGTCAAAGCCTACAATGATGCACCATTTATTTCTGTTGGATTAATGGCCAACCAACCCGCTTCTTTGTTTCTTCAAGGATGATTAGGCAAGACCATCCAGTCTCTCCTCTGTTATATATTTTAGTGGCCAAGAGTCCAAGTCAAAATCTAGAGAAAGATAGGATGTAAGGTGTTGGAACCCTGGAGATAGTTCCTAGATATTGTTAGTTTTTGTAGCATCAAAGTTGTTTTAGTCTCGAAACTTTTTAGAGAGGCTAAAAGAAAGGAGTTATCCAAAATTCAGAAATCGTTTCTAGAAATTCCACCTAGAAATGTATTAATTAGATTATTAGATAATTTTTAAATATTTCCTATGTCTAAACTTAGGAAAAGTGGTTAATTAATCAATCTTAATTGAAAAAGGTGAGAATAATCTAGAAACTCACACAGATCGACAAGGAAATAATCTTAACCCTTTATTAAGTTTTAATCTTGATCGTTGGAGTTCAAATTGGAGATTATAAGAGGAGGTATATGGGTATTGGGGGCCACACTAGTTTCATATACTCAGTGATATAGGTAGATCAATTTTCCAGTAGCAGGTGATTCAACAGTGAGATCGAGCCAGGAGATTGAGTAGCAGGTGATTCAGCAGTGAGATTGAGCTAGGAGATTGAGTAGCAGGTGTCAAACGTGGCCGAGGAGGCCAACAACATTTCCAGAGGAAGTCTTCTAGATCCGGAAGAGGAAGTGAGAGGGAGTGTGAAATTCCCATAAGGTTTGGGCAAGGACCACACAGACATAGTAACGAAACGATTTGGTCTAGCTAGAGGAGCTAGTGATTCAACAACTAGAGGTCAGGATTTTCGTCAGATGCGCCAGTGAGTCAGTTCTAGATCCATAGAGAGACAAAGCTATTGGTTTTAGAGTTTTTTGGAGGCAGCTACAATAGAGCCTGCATAAGCTCTACGCAGAGGCTAACACAAAAGGATTTACGTGCTGCTGGGGAAGTAGATTGAGGGTTGAAATCAACTGTGGGGTGAAAAAATCATCACAATATTTTTTCCAATATTTCTCTTAGATTGTATTGTGAGTAGAGCATCCAAATTATTGTACTCACATTTTGCTTCTATAATAAAAGAAATCCTCAACTGCTGCACCGATTTTCCCATAATGAGCTTTTCGAGGGGCTTTTGTCCAAATATAATGGTGCTATATTTTTGTTTGTGTGTGCCAATATTTTCTCAATTTCCAATTTATCTTCCACAATATTTTTATTTGTGAATATTGTAGTGTGATTAATTTGGTTTTGCTGTAGAAATAAACTGCAAAACTAATTTATAGTTAGAAGAATTAATTCTAGTTGTTGCAATAAAATTTCAGTGGTGAAATTTTCACATGGTATCAGAGCGAATTTAATGAGATAGGAAGCTCAAAAGTGGAACAAGGAAATCTTATAGATTCACAGAGAGTCTAGAAGATAGATTTCTAGATTTGTGTAGAGGCTGGCTTAGTAGTTTGAACTTCTGGGTAGAGGGTTCAATTTTTCCATTTTAGGTGGCAAGAAAAATTCACAGAGCCTAGTAGTAGTTCGAATAGGCATCGATAGAGCTGTGAAGCAATTCTGGTAGGGAGGATCAGTCTTTTCACCAAGAAAGCAACTCAACAATCCAAACTCTTAGGTAAGAATGCCACAATTCTGGCCAAACATTGAAAGTTGGTGCTAGTGGATTGTGCATTTTCTCCTTTCACTCTCAACATATTTAATCAATCAAATTGTGAATCCAACTACGTTTTTCCTCGCACATTTATCACCTCAATACAAGGCATTGTGATTGATGCATGCAAATCCTTGCCACCATTGGATGCCTCCATCATTATAATGAAATGAGAACTCTAATTTTTTTTTGAAAAGATCTTAACCAATTACAATAAATATAGTAGAAAACATTGGATGTGTGAGAATTGAAGTCTCTGATTGCACTATCTAGTGTAGATCTAGTTATGTAAAGTCATCAAATTATGTACACCTAGTATGGTGTCAAATCATAATTTCTTCAAACTTCTCCAAATAGACATAGATCAACTCCTTGAAATGTAGGATTTTGTACTATATTTATAATGTAATAGATTCAGATCATTCTTAATATTTCAAATAGAAATCACTTATGCTCATATCTCAATAGTAGTGTTGATCATCTACAACTTACCAGCAATAGTATACCCCCTATTCGAGCTCATATCCTTCCATGGATTTGGTTACAGATCAATGTGATGGGTTGATCATAGATTTATAACCCAATACAATCATCATAGATTCATAGGTTAATCCATCTTTGCTAGCACAGATAGGTCAATAGATCATAAATTTGGTCCATATAGATAGAGAGATAGGTAGGGTTAGCCTATACACCAGGGATGTGCTATCCCACCTGGGCTTGATAACCCCTGTTCACTAACCCCAAATACAAGGAGGGTGTAGAATACCATATGTTTGATAAATTTGTGGTATAAGTAAATTAAATCTAGGAACACCAAGTGCCTATAGTCGGATTCTTGTGTTAAACTAACCCTTTACACAAATTGTGCCTATAATAAGTTAAGCATCTACTACTTTGTATCCCTATCCCACTCCACCAGACACTACCACACTCCTAATTTAGGTGTTAGCTACTCCTGCTTCAATGCCGAATTACAATATTTTGTGATTATCATGAAAAATTAAGTAAATATGTGTTTAATGTCCATGTTGAGACATATGGATTGTCCTCTCCACATTGGCCTTCAATGATTATAACCTTGAATGGGCTAGCATTGGTCTATCTCATCATCTAAAAATGACCCAACAAATGAAAATTTATGACTTTTGTCATCATCACTTCACAGTATCTCATAGATGACTCTTTCTCTAGATTATATGCATGAATTTATGGAAGGCCATCCCCTATACCTATACTATGATTGATTGTGACAAAAAGTGACTAAAGTACCATTGACAGATCTTTGTTGACAAGATCCCCTACTTATAAATTGTCCTTTATTCACCTATTATCACAAACAATCATAGGCTAGGTAGAGGGGATGACCTGTGAGAAATTCATATATATAATTTGTAGAAGGGGTCTTCTATGAGACATTGTGAAATGATGATGATAGATGTTGTAAATTTTCATTTGTCATGTCATTTTGATGATGATAGACCAGTGCTATCCCATTCAAGATTATAATCATTGATGGGAAATGTGGGGAGGAAAATTCATACATCCCATCATGGACATTACACTGATATGTATTTAAATTGTCATCATAATCACAGATTGTTGTGAATTGAAAACTAATCTATGTTAGAATTTTTTTTGACTAATATAGATTAGAAAATGCAACCAATATATAGATTGTTTACAATAAATATAGTAGAAAATATTGGATGTGTGAGCATTGAAGCCTCACATTGCACTAGCTAGTGTAGATCCAGTTATGTTCTTGAACATGTTCAACTTAAAAAAAAACCAGAACGATTGTCTTTGAAAGCTTGCTAACAAATTCCTTGGAGATGATAGTATCACACACCACTGGTTTTCCACACCCTTCAATCTAGTTCACAGTCGTGGGTTTCTTTTTTGCACAGAAATTTCTAGAAACACTCATTGACATCCATGTCATGAAGCTCATTTTGAAGGACATCCAAAACATTATTCACACCCCTGGATACCATATTCATCCCCATAGTATCCTTAGTGTTGGAGAGGTAAATCCCCTCTACGGATAGAGGTGATCCCTACTAGCCCAGAACGGGTCTAGCAACAATCAAACAATGCTATCACACAAGTTCCTAATTGCAAATAAAAGGTAGGCGATGAAGACCTACTTGAGTTCCAACGCTTTCGTTTGTAGAAGAGATGTCGCCCACGTTCCTTTGCCTTGGCCGATCACAATCCTCCACTATCCTCGTGAATGGACACCTGCACACACAAAGAGAACACCACAAACACAAGCGTGAAATCTAATATATGCAATTATACATCAGTCAGGAAGGATATAATTCAACATCAACCATTACAAGTACAACGAGAATGGAACCATAATGATAGTCATCTATTATTAATAATCAACAAAGGAGAATACAACCAGTGTCTTGACGTCAAGTCCTCCTTTGGCTGAGTGCTCAGCTACACAAGTCTTGCAAAGCTTGAAGGGATGAGGGACAAGCTCTCTCTCTCTTTAGTGACAAGGTCTCCTTACTTAAGTAAAGCCTTATGGACACAAAGAAGGCTCTTGCAACTCTAATCTCTTGATATCTTCCTTTCAGCACAAGTGTTGCCACTAGAATCAGAACTAGCTTGCTCAAGCCATGGAGACAAGCTTTTATAGAGGAAAAGGAAGAGATAAGGTCAATCTCAACAATAATGGATTTGGCTTCATCACTTGGAAACTTCCATGGAGTGGTGGCAAACTACTTCCCATTCAAGGAGATTCGAAGCCAACTCATCCTCACTTAACTTGGATGCAGTTGGTGAATGAGTTGGATAGAACTTTCGGAGGTTTGATTAGTTCAAATCTTTGCCCAAAAAGGTTGGCGCGATTGCGACTCTGGGACAGAGCGCTAATGGTGCGCCCTTTCAATGGGATTTTCCCCATTGGCACGGGCATAACACAGTGGACCAGCGCTAATGTAAAAAGGGTTGTTTTTAAGGGCAAAGAGCAGGAGATGTCTTCAGGGCATATGTAGCTCATGTTCAGAGGTGAATGATGCAAGTGGTTTCAAGTCTTGTCACTTCTCACAAGTCCCGGAATGAGTCCTCCAAGATGCAAGAGAGGGGTAACAGGGATGGTGACAAACGGTGACAAATTACTGTGTAACAGATGCCCCCTAAAGCATGAGGCCTGAGAGAGAGAGGGGTGAAGTGCTTTACAAGAACCCGCGTGACTAAAAACACTGCCGCCGGAGAACTTGCGTGACTAAAAACACTACCGCCGGAGAACCTGCGAAAAGAAGTACAACTGATATCTTCAAGTACATGATATATGTGGCATGGGTGCAACCATCCATAACAGAGTATATATAACTAGATCCTAGGTATGGACGCAGCCATCCGATGAGGATCTATAAATGGACTCAAGTATGGTCGCAGCCATCCAATAAATGAGTCATGTAATGATTACAATAATCCACAAAACACAACCCGGATTCTAATATGCACAATCTGGGGTCTTGCGCTCCAACTCGACCTGAACACAGTACAAGTTCAAGCATGTGAATATAGGAGTCGAAGTCGAACATGCATGAACATCGTCTGATTACCAGTCAATGATGAAAACTATTAACAGACGTGAGAGGTGCCACCAATAATGATGATGGTCCTCAAGGTACTATAGTTATAATCCATGGCATGTGAATCAATGAGACGGTGTCAAACACCCGTAGAATCATCCGATCAGAGGTCAATAATGAAAACCTCGCGTCGAACACGAAGAACCTGCCATTGAGGCATGTAGGCTCCAAGGTACCTAAAGGGAGTCTCTAGGTCACCTTCCTGGATAACGAGCTGAAGTCGACAGGAAGTGACCTTGATCGAAGGTGGGCCATAATTTTTCCCACATTATCGACACGAGATGGAGAGAGACAATATGTTTTGTGTGAGATATCGGAGGGAGGTTGAGTATTCTGCAGAGGTCAACTTCTCTTGAACATATCAGTGGCACAACGACGGATTTGGCAGTATTTGAGGTCAAATGATCAGGGGTCATGATGACGAGACGATGAGCAGATGAATGGTCAAATAGGATAAC
>APFE030063732.1:6291-25479 GCA_000404065.3 Pinus taeda
CAATAAATTGGTATTTCTAATACTACTGTTTCAAATATCAATTTTAATTTTATGGTGACAGGAATGTGTCATTTTATTCATGTTTGTGAACTATTGTCAATATGGGTAATTTGTCTCAATCTTGTTATTATGTATCTCTGTTTTTTTTTATGGATTAATTTCTTATTTTTGAGTAACTACTTACTCTGAAATCTGTCTAACTAAACTGATTTATTGAATGGTAATGTGTTGTGAATTATTTCCACATGTTATTATTCAATTATTGGATTTATTGATTTGATAATCAATATTATTTTTGTGAACTACTTCTTGGAATGTTATTGGTTTATTATTTCAAGTTTTAAGGTCTCAATAGAATGTGCTTTGGTAACCATAATATCAGTTAATTGAACTACTTCATTAACTTGATATTCATTATAAACAAGACATATCTAAAATCCCAATACTTTAATTATCTTGCTCTTAGTTGGGTCAGATCTATATCTGCCTAATTAAGATAGGATTTAGATTAGTTTCTTTTGCTTGCATCATAGAATAAGCTTGAATTTAGAGTAAATTCTACATTCTTTTAAGTCCTCTTCTCAAAGAGGCAAAAATTTTGTTGTGGCTTCGCTGAACCCAAATCAGCTTAAGCGCCATTCTTTTGCCTAATCAGCAAGACGAAGTGATCTGATATCCCTAACTATTGGTAGTGAAAGATATATCATAAACCAATAACTATAGGGAGAAGGGAATTGGACCTAGTTAAACCAGTCGGAGCCACCACACCAAATGGAAAAGGAGCTACTTTAAGGTCCGGACCGGGTGGTTAACCCCCATTGTTGCTGCAGTGATTTTCGAGGCATCAACAGGTTCCTGAAATATATGATCATATTTGTTAACTACATCAACCAATTTAGATTTCAATTTTGAATCACAAGATTTAAAATCTTCATTATCAACATCATTATTGGGTTTGATCATTAGAAGCACAAAATTATTTCTTGAATTCACTAGTATTTTCATCTACCCCACATTAAAAAGTGAAAGATTTAGTTTCTTACTATGAGCTCTCACAATATATTATACTCCATCTTTGAACAAATGGTAATTGTTTTCATGTCTATGGAAGATATATGTTCTTTGATAGAGGTACAAGCTATCCAAAACTATGCCACGTATTTCTAATGGCACAACATCAAGCTCCACTTCATCTATGAAAATTGCAGTAATGGAGAATTTCAGTTTACAGTTTCTAGTAACTTGCAATTGTGCATTGTCACACACCCATCCAAGTGGATATGGTTTATGATGTGGAATGGTTTCCATGTTTAATCTTTTGATAATGTTTTCATAGATAAGATTTGCTTAAGAGCCACTGTCGAAACGTATATTAATCTTGCTATGTTTTGATATCACCCTTATGTGAAAAAATTATATCCTCCTCTTTTCATTTGGAGTTTCAATTTGTGAAATTGAAGAACTAGTGCTAGAAATGGATTATTTTCCTTTTATACCCATGGTCATAATTTTAGTTTCATTGTGGAATATGATCCCAAATCCTTTTGAGTGGATGTAGTTGTCTTTTGTTTTCCCTTGTTGTTGATTTTTTTTGGTTTCATTTCGGGATGAAGCTTCCAATAATGAGCTTCATCATGACCCTCTTTCGAAAAATGTTTGCATGTTAATTTCTCTCCTTTTTTTTTGATAGATGCTTTTTCCCTTCCCTTTGAAACCTTTTTATTTTCCTTTACTCTTAAATGGATGTTTACTATCTTCTTCTAGAGCGTTTTTCCCTCCTACCTCAAGATGAGTGGCTTGCACACACACATCATATAGATTATTGGGATTAACATTAAGATAATATGCCTAAGGTAACTATGTAAACCCCCTATGTCCTTCAACAATATGTCTTGTGATTATAGATCTATACCTAACATTAAATACCCTTTTCTGAATTGTTGGGTGTAATCTTGCACATTTTGACTTTTAAGTTGTCTAAGGTTTTGCCAATTCATGATGGATTTCTTCATATAAGTTTGAGGGTAGAATTTTCTTTTGATTGCAGCAATGAAATCAATCCAAGAAATTGAGATCTTACTGTGTTTTTTTATCTCCTCTTGTGTCTTTAATTCCCACTTCCCACAATACTAGTGAGCTACCCTCCACTCTCAAGGAAGCTAACTGAATATTTATGTCATAATGTTCAAGGTTTTGAATTCTGCAATAGACCTCCAATTGATGAATCCAATTATCAAGCTCCTCTACATTCACTTCACCATTATACATGTGTAGCTTAAATTTAACCTCAAGTTTTAAAAAGGGTGATTTACCAGTTCTTTTTGAAGTATGTTGATGAGTATGAGTAAGGGTTGTGTTAGTGGAAGAGGGTGAAGATACTTGTGAAGAAGAATATGAAGAAGATGGTAGAGAGGGTGGAGGTTTGTCTCCATTTCCATTACCTCCTCTTGAAGAACCTTCTCCTTTGGGAGGTTTGGAACTTTCACCTTGCAGCATGGTATTCCTCTATTCATAGAGGACCTTCATCATCTTTTTCATATCAAAGAAAGCCTTCCTAAAGAACTTCTCATCTTATGTCATGCTTTTAGGTTCTCTTTCATGAGACATGCACTCTAGAGTCTCAATTGGAACTTGAGGATGAACTAGTGTTGCAAATTTTGGCAACCTTGTCCTCCTTCCCCTTGACCCAACTTCAGGGCTTCCAACCAGCTTCCCTTCTCCTCTTTTGATTTTAACCTTGTAAGTGTGACATAAACTTGCAAATAGTTAAATCCTTCTTACACAAAGAAAACCTAGTGATCTGATACCAAAATGATCTGAATAAGAATATTATATTTATGCGCGTAGATCCTCCTTAGATTAGAAACAAAATGCTTTTCATGTGCTTAAGGATTCATGAATTTTGCAAGTGTAAAATAATTTTTTATGTTAATTTTATGAGCAATTCTAAGATAAATAAGAGACTGAATAGCAACACAAAATGTAAATGACATAAAAAAAAAAAAAAAAAACATCACAATAGGAACATGATGAAGGAGTTCAACCCTCCTACGTTACGTGTCCTTCGTCGAGCTTCCAATGGCTTGGGCCTCTCTATTATGATAAAAAGTGTAAAAATATGTGTTTACAATGCACAAATGCTTCTGAAACCTACTCCAATGAGTCAAGAATGTCCAAAAAATGGCTACCTAGCCTCCTTCTGCATCCAATTTGGTAGAAAATTAGAGAGGTTATGACCTCTCCTAGTTTTCCCACTATTCTCTCTACATTTTCCCCAAAATCTGGCATCGTCCTGAAATTTTGCCCACCAAGTGCTCTAACTGAGTGACATTTTGGCGGAAAATTGGGCAAAGTTGTCAAAACTTTACAACATCCTCCAACGCTTAAGTTCTGAAAACACTCGCCACGTGCTCAGGGGCTGAAGCCAACGACCCGCCCCCACCGGTCGGGCCCTCCACTCCACCTCCCGCATTATTGTTCACATGGTTGGTTATTGTTATGGTTATCAGAAGAAGTTACATTTTTGGTTCATGGTTAACCCATAACCATGGTCCACGTCTTGGGGTCGTGTGTTAACCATAGTCCCATCCCCAAATTGTAAACCATAAAACGTTAAACATAACCACCTCCCCCATATGGTTAAGTAACACACTGTGGTATATTGGTAATGCCATTACATTAGTATATGGGAAGTCACGGGGTCAATCTTGGCCTCTGCCCTATCTTCCATAACAAATTTTGACATGCCACGACGAGGACACGTGGTGGCCTCAGGCATATCCATATGTCACCTCCTCATTGGCCCGAAACAAAAACACATGACTAATAGAATGATGCCACTGAGCCTGAGAATATTCCAAACAATATGTCTAAGGAACCTACTAGAAGAATATATCAATAATATTTTTCTTTTGACAGGTCTGTATAGATGCCCATTCAACATCCTTGTCAACACTTGCAATTTTTTTAGCTGTTTGTTAAAGTGAACGAAATACTTTTTTGGGAGAATATGATGTCCGTTTCACACAAAAATAGTTGTGTCCGATTTAGGATGATAAGAAATATGTGTTCATTCAGGTTCTAGACCATTCTGATGACTTTTATTTTTTAGCATAATTTTGAGCACTTAATCATGAGCACACCTCAAAGGCACAAACCCTCTATCTTCAGCCTCTGGGAGTGCACCCTACACCCTCCCTATCTCCCTTGGGTGCATAGTGCACTTGGGAAGCCCGAAGCTCTCCCTTTCATCCTTTGAACTTGCAACATGTGCCCTACCTTCGTTACTTTCTTCCTTAGGGAACATGAGTACATTTCATAGCCTCGAAGCTCCTCCTCCTTTGTCCATCAACCTTTCAAAGTGTGACCTTGCGTTTGGAAGCTCCATTGACCATTTTAATCACAACGAAAGGTCACGAACAAGAAAATATAGATAAAATATGGTAGAGTACGATATTTGTTTAAACTTATATCTATTCTTCATGATTGATTGCATAAACAGGTATTCCAAGGATCTCACAGTGAGCACACATAAGGAAGGTCGAAAAAATAGGATAAACAAAGGAAGCATGAAAATAACCAAGAACAGACCCCAAACTTAATTATCAAAGCACCCTAAAAACTCCAAGATTATATACCCTTTGGAATATAGAAGCACAATGGTCAAAGTATAAACAAATAATAGACACAGTGGCATCCATGTCACCACTAAAGAAGATACCTATCATCAATCATTGTTAGTCCTATTCATCTAAGACAAGTGACATGTCTATTTTCATCTTAGGATGATGTGGAATAAAAGATGTAATAGTGTAATCATTGTAAAAGGACAAATAAGTAGAATTTGAAGAATCATGTGTGAACTTAAGAATCATGGAAGTCGAATGGACATGTAATACCAAAAGTCATATGTAATTCTAGAATTCATTTATAACTTAAAAGGTTGTGGAAGTCTAAAGGCTAGTAGAAGTTAGAAAGTCAAAAGTCATGCAGATATGAAAGGTCACTCCTCAAGTTATATATAGGTCCTCATTTCTCATGTAAAGGAATTTTTAACCTTGACTTCTCTCGTAAAGCATAAGAGAGACGAGTTAGTACTTTTGGGGAGAAAGTAGTGGATCCAATGCTCCAATATTGGAGAAAGTGATGTTCATTGTATTCATGCATCTTAGGTCTTTGACTTAATAATTGAAACCTGATGGCCAACAATTTTCATACATGGATTGTGAATCTTTTTAAGATTGTTCTATGAATGTTTATGATTCAAGTTTTCTTTCACAAGTACTAATATTGTCGAACTATTTCAATTATTTTAGTACTTATCTCATTGATAATGTGTTGTAATGTTTCTAACAATCGTCGTGTCTTTGTGAACTATTCAATAGATGTTAGATGAAATATTCATATTCATGTGTTTCTTTATTAGGGTGGTGTTATTACCTCTCTCCTATAGGCTCACTTTCTCTCCCCTCTGTAGTAGAAGAACCTTTATACAACTACAACTAAACATTCACCAAGAACACTTACGTTCTTTTCGAAGGAACATATATGATTATCTCTCTTGATTACAGTTAAATTCAAGGAAACTCTTTAATTAAACAAAAATCGAGTTTTGTTTTATATGGGGATCCTATTACAAATGGTGTGATGTCTAATTGGGACTGCATATTAGGGAGTCCCCTTTGAATGTTGACAGGTCCAATGCCATCAACAACAACATGAGAAATTGATGAGTTCATCACAACTCAACACCCTCTTATAAACCATCCCAAGTAATATAGAGGCATCAAATATATATTCCTGCAATGAACCAATGTTAAATATACATTTCATCCAAGAAGTGTATTTTACCTTTTCACAAGCAAGGGACCATAATGCCAGTAATGAATCACTAAAACATTGGATCCATACGATATGCCCCCCCGCAAACATGCTCTATCTTCTCCTAATCATAATAACTTTAGAATATGCAACATTGGTACCATAAATCGACATCCACATCAAAATAATATTAAGTATGATGCAACAACAGATGGGGTTATCAATGAACTTGAACTAGTGAAATAAAACCTGCATTACTCCCCATGAGATCATGTACCTCTCTCCAATAAATCATTAGGATATCATCTATATCAGATACAATAAGCTATAGTGGGGACTTGCTTCCCCTACTCTGAATCTTAAGAGGAGGACACTAATCTCTTATGTCTATCTAGATATTTCTTTAGTACATATACTTTTTCTACATTTCTGATTCCTTTTACCATAACCTTTTCAATGCCTTCTTATATAAGTTTCCATGTTGTTGAGGTAAACATAACTATATAGCCCTATCGGTTATTTTACCCACACTTAGAATGTTCTTCTTTAACCTTTCAACCAATAATACATTCATTGCTTCTGTATTTTTCACATCAAGATCAACTCTACCATTTCCTAGTACCTTTGTTAGTGCACTATTTACAAGAATAATTTCACCACCCTTGTTTTTCTTAAGGGAGATAAATATACTCTTATTTGGAGACATGTGATGAGGGAATCCACTATATATGTACCATTAATCTTCTTCTTCTAAAGGGAACCAAGAAAGGCCACACTTCATGGGTTGTTCTTCATGTTCCTCAATATGATTAATGTTGATAGATGCGTCTTCTTTAGATCTTTTGATAAATGTATTCTTGTCTGCTTTCTTGTCTCGGATAAGTTCTACTTGTTGTCTTAAATTTCTAAATGAATTCGTTGACTGGGTCCTGTATTCTTTTGCCATATGTCTAAATTTATTTCATGTATAACACCTTATGTGACTAGAGAAGGGGTCAAGAGAATCATATTTCTTCTACTTCATGTTTATTTTATTTTTGTATGATATGCAATCAATATATTTATGGCCAAATACATTAAATGTAAAACAATACCCTTTTAAGAGACTTGAGTACCTTAGAATTGATGATAATCCCGTGGAGAGACCATTTGTTTGAGGTTTAAAAATTTACTTCTGCAATTGGCTATGATCTGTCCAAAGTTATGATAGATAAAATACTCAATATCATTGATCAAGGGAGATAATAAATTGTTATTTCTATTGCTTCCATAAACATTGGGAGCTATTGATTTCCTTTGAACATTCATTTTTCTTGGTTTCTAGTTTGGCTTCCTTCTTAATTATTCATGAGGATTTTCATGTTTTTCTTTATTGTCTTCAAAAAATCTTACACAATCCTGTGAGTTGGATTCTCCCTTCACAGTTTCATGAAATCCAAGGTCTGATTTGATGGAGGGAGACCTTTGATTAGTAAGAAGGTTGTCTAGTATCTTGTTACTATCTTGAAATATTAAATTTTTGTCATTTTATTCTAATTTACCTTTTAAGGAGCTTACCTCATCCTCTCTTTCTCTTATTTTCTCTTCCAATTATGTTCTTAACTCAATAATTTCTTCTTTAAGCCCATCTTCTTGTTCTTCAAATACTTGAAGTAGCTCCTCATTTATTTTATTTAACATTTCCAAATCAGATTTCAGTGAGATGATCTCAGATCTAAGTCCTTCATAATATTGTTTCTTTTTGTTAAGTTGTTCAGTTATGATGGCAATGTTTGTTGATTCATTGTGGTCCCTGTTTTCATATATCTACAACTTAACGTTAAGACTATTAATATTGTTCAAAGTATAAATATTTTTTTTCCCAAGTTTAAGTACTTCCTCTAATCTCTCTTCTTATGAATTAGTAACTCCATCTGATATGGTGAAGGTTGCTTTAAGGTCACACTCATCTTTTGACTGGCTACAAGTTTATTCTTTAGATACATTGAATATTTTGAATATTGCTTATCAATTTTTCTAATGAATATACTTCTTCCTTATCCATTTTATTTTTCTTTCATGGATCTTTTGAAAATTATCTGATAACTTCTTCGTGGTTTCAAAGTTCATATTTTTCTCAAATTCTAACTTAGATATGCTACAATAGACTACATTTAATGCCTAACCATTTCTATGCAATTCTTGACCTCATGGGGGAGTTTTAGTGCAACCATTACATACTAAATGCCAAACATCATATTTGAGGGCCATTAACCTAGACTTCATCCTTTATTTTGAATCCTAATAATTTGCATCATTGAGTAGAGGAATACCTTGATTATTCATTACTTGTTCTAATATTGATTGCCCTTGATATATGATTGTTAATATTGCCATTACATGTGATACATAGTGTACACTATTACAATTTCCATGAATTGGATCCTTCTTTTGTGTTGTCTTCTTCTTTTTCTTCTTTCCTAGGGTCCTCGATCTACTCTCAAGTGGTTAAGCATTACCGGAGAGAAACATGAAGTTATCTCTAATAGAAATTGTTAGAAATACTGAGAGATGGGGTGAAGGGTAAATTAGTATTTCATGCCAAATCCAAATTTACTATGTTTATACTTTTTTTTTCAATGTTAGCTAAATCATTATTTAATTAACAACACATTATGCAGTAGATCTAGGCATATGCACTCAACCATGAGAAATATTTAAACATAAAGGCATACAAACCAAAACAATGCAATACGTCGTTAGCACATACGACCACTGTATTTTTGGCAGGAAAAACCAACTGGGAAAAAAATTGTTGTTGTTATGTTTGTCTTCTTATTACTAAGAAATATCTCTGATTACATCATGCACTAACAGAAATTCTTATTAGTGCATAGGCTCCTACCCACTAGAGGATACAACCTCCTCTTGTTTCTCTGGCTATGACTACAAGGAAGCTACTTCTCCCTCATAAAATTTACCAGCCACCATAGAGAAAAGCTACCACTCCCTCATTGAAGGCTCCAACCCTGAGACCCTCTTTGGACCATGTTTCAAAATCCTTCACACTGGATCTACATAACTCAATCACAAACCCTGTAGACTACATTTCATCTACTTTTCAAACTTGACCCACATATATCATTTTGCTCAATCTGAATAACACAATTATTTCTGCAAAAAATATGTGATCACAGAATAATTATGTTCATTAGACCATGAAATCATAATTCTACCATATAAACCTTATTGACATGAAACCATACTCTCTACAATAGTCAAAACAATTAATGGAATATCACAATGATCAAACATTCATTGCTTACGTAATCAATCTCAATAACCTTTACATTTAACAATAAAACCTAATCAAACCCTAGAAGTTAATCATCGCTCATTGGGCTAGTTTAGCCGTCAACATCAACCAACTATATTCAATGATAACAAGATTTTCAATTCAAACATATTGATCAAGACATCCTTGAAAATCAAAAACCAACAACTCTCAATAATTCCAAACTCCTTTATGTAGCAAACCCTAGCTCATGACAAATTTTTGTGCACTATCAACATCAATAACACTCTCTTACTTGGTCAATGCCAAACCCCAATGACATGACCCACAATGCATCATATCATAAGGACATAAAATCTCTTCCTTTTTTCAATATCTGCAACTGCTAATAATCCCTAACACTACTTAATCTCAATATAGGTCATACTTCAACTAAAGAAACTAACTACAAAATCAATTTTCTTCAATAATACATCAATAACATATGACCATCCAATGCCTTCTAGAACATCAATATAATATCAAACTCAATTTCCACAAGTTCTCATACATTATCACTTCAAAATTTCAAAGACAAATGTCATCTAACTCATAATCATTAATAGAACAAATACACAACTTATAAATTCAACATAACAATGCCTAAAATAGTCATCTGCATAATATCAATAACTTCCATCTCAAAGCATCACCATAGGAACTGTCAATATTGTCATAAATATTCTTTGAATCAAAACTTTATCTACAACAAGAAAGCAACAAGGAAATCTTGTGTTCTAACATTATATGAGAAGTAGTAGCATGATTAATTCATATGCAAGTGTCACAATACAATCATATGAGCTTCTAACCAAAATATGAAACACTCAATATGCGGATCTCTGTCCTTGGTCAGTAATACAATTATCTTTTCAAGATGTAGCAAGAAACTAAAACCAACCACCTATGTCACATAATAGCTTTTCCCAAAGCATGAACTAATAATTCATTAACATGTAAATAATGGCAATACTTTATATATGCAAGCCCTTCAATACCGTCAATCAAATACATTCACAAACAACTACTACAAAACCTCTATCAATCATTTCTCCAACACAATTAGCATTATTCTCTACAAAAGAAATCAAATCAATCACATACTGCAGTCCTGCTCTACCTATGGATCCCTACATAGAACACACACTTTATCCTCAAATAATGAAGTGCTCTCACATACAACAACACTAAACCATATTCTCCATACTCTCACTGAGCCAAAGGAACAACAACTCAATACAAAATTAATTAAATATCCCTACAACATGGACAACTATCAACAACATTATATTCATAAGGAAACTTTATCAAACAATCATCTCTCGATAGACATTACACTATCATATAACCAAGAATTTGTATACATAGTACTCTACAACTCTGTCACGAAACAATGTGATGATCTCTTAATATTTTGTCAAATAATCAACTCTCTGCATATATAATATTCTATAGTATAAAAGTCAACTCAAAACACAACTTTGTCACAATACAACATGCAACTTTGCATTAAATGGATCACCAACAATATGCAACAACAACAATATTCATATAAAATGAAAATATGACATAGTACTTAGCCATCAAAACATAAGCCATCAGTAAATCTCTGTCAACCACAACAACTATGTATTTGATCCTTGCAAAAATGAGTACGTCTGAATGATTCAATGCTACATACCTCATTTTTTTATATTCACACTTCAGCATATTTGAACATCGATCCAATGCTTCTCTAGAAAATCATATCACACTTTACCATTCAAACTCTAATTCAATTCGCTATCTAATGCACACACTTCAAATCAACCTTTATAACATGTGCCATACAAACTGAATTTTTCTTTGTGTATAGGTGATTCAATGCACTCTTAAACTCCTCATTGTTCATTATATCTTACTAGAAATAACGATATTTAACTATAGGACAGTAAAAAATGCTTTGTCTATCATCCAAATTGGATCCTCAAACAATTCCATGATTGTTAAGAATGGATGACAGACTTCAAGAAATCTTATAGCTATCAGAAATAATGTCAGAATAATGGTAATTTGCAGCCAACATAGAGCAGCGAGGACCTTCGGTCAAAGCACGTTGAGCGTTGGCCCACGAGGATTGCGCATGGTGCAAAAATGGTAGTAGGGAAGCTCAAACCCAGAAATAGAGGTTGTTTCTAATACGTGATTATTGCAAATCGCGTATTGCTAGGAAAAAATCCTCGAGAAGGAAAGGTCCCAAGCACTAGGTCACAAGGGAAACCAGAAAACCATGCGAAAGCGCTAAAACCGACGAATGGGTCCTGCACTCAAAACTGGCAGAATATCAGAGGCATTTCGGGCGGTAAGTGGGTTTGGCCGAAGACCCAGCGATTCCATACACCGAGTGACGCATGTCTGGCAGGGAGAGAGAGAAACCGCTTACATCATGGACTAACAGTTGAGCAACTCAACTGTGCGAGATAAGAAAAAATCGTAGGATCTGGGGGCTCTAGATCAAATGGTGGAGGTTCAACCCGATGGATGACAGGACCTGAGGGAGAAATAATCTATGACACATAAAGATTTGAAATCTGATTTGACCAATGAGTCAACAGAAGGATCTGTTTCACAAGAATCTGGGAAATAATGAAAAAAAGACCATTCAGGAAGAACTCACACTCAATTCACAAGAAGACAAGTGGCTACCTCTCTACCAAGTGTTACGCATCAATGATGATGTAGGGTAGAGAAGTCCTAGCAGATAGAGGCAGGTGATCCTGAGAGCCGAGAAGTTGAAACGAACATTCGGGGAATGAACTCGCTTTAAAGCCATGAGCCGACAGAGACAAGATAGAGAGAGATAGTGAGGCAGAGAAGTAGTGAAGAAGCCAAAGGCTGAGAGACATGGAAAGAAATGCAAAATTACAGAGAACAGAGAAGCCGAGCTGACTATCAGAGTAAGGGCAGCATTGAGCAATCAGAGACCAATTGAGGTTGAAATTCAGTAAGGGGAGTGTGTGAACTCTAAGGACTTGGGAATCCCAAGTACCATCCTATTGATCATTCTCTGTCAAGTGAGACTCAGATTTAGCTCCTTATTGTAAGACTCTACGTTAAAAACATAATAAAAAGGCTACCACTAAAAGTTGGACCAGGAGATGTAGCCTAGGAGGATTGGGTGAACTCCTTATTAAATTTTGTTATGTTTTTGTTTTTCTTACTGTGATCTCTTACTATTTCAAGTGTCTGTTTATTTTGCAATCCTATCGATCCATTACCTAAGATAACATATAAGCACACACCATCACGTGAGTCTGTAATACCTTCATTAATTTCTTGACGTCACCTTGGGGTGATTTTAGATCAAGTGGTATCATAGCTATTAGGTTGTTAAGGTTAAACAAGCTTGTGCTAGATTTAGCTGTTGAATGCTAACTAGATCAAAGCTCAAATTAGGAGAAGTAGAGTTGGTCGAAACTAATCCTAAAATTGTAAAAGTATATCCTCAGAAGACAATGTCAAAGGAAGGTTTTGTGAGGCCGGACCCTCAATTTATAGATAATTTCCTAACCATAAGGTCCGTGGTAGAGGAAATGTATAAGGAATTTAGAAAACATAAAGATGAAGATTCATCAGGCTCCAAACAACATAAAGGAGAAGAAGAGTCTCTCCTCCATGACCACTCAATAGGCAAAGGGAAAGAAGAAAACTCTCTCATAGCTCCTAATAGCCCTGAACACAAAAAGAAGACATCTTTGATTACTAGATGTTAAATTCCATTTAGCAATATATGATGGAGAGTTGAATGTAGAAAAGTTGGACAGTTGGATCAGACAAATTGATGTTTATGTGCAGAGTATCAATTCAGACAAGAGCAAGATTCAACTGGCCAACCTACGCCTTGGAGGCACTTCCTTGGTTTGGTGGGAAGGCAGGACCCACGATGACATGAAGAGACATGGTAAGACTATATCTGTCTAGAGTGAATTTGTTTCTACAATCAAAAAGTAGTTCTATCCACTGGCCTACATGCAGTAAGCCATGAAGAGCTTGCAAACTCTTCAACAATTGAAAGGGAAAAGTGTACAATGTTACACCCAAGAATTTAGGAAGAGAGCTTTGATTCTAGGAATCTCATTAGTCTCACTTGAGACTCTATTGAGGTACATCGGTGATCTACATAGCTACATGAGGCACACTATCCTCATGTTTAATCCCACTAGTATAGATGAGGTATCTGTTCAAGGTACACATCTAGAAGCTAGAGGAAAGAATGGAAACCCAAAAGTTGGGGAATCATCCGAACCCACTGCAAGCAAGAATAAGGAGAAAAGAAAATAGAAATGGAAAGCTAGGAAGGCCAACACTGCACAGAAAAGCAAGTCTTCATGCACTCACCGTAAGAAGGATGGGCATGATGATGAGCACTGTTGGATTCTGCATCCAGAACTGAGACCTAAGAAATTTGAGGGCAAGAAAAGGAAGACTGCTTCAGCTATTCAGAAAGATTTGGGGTCAGACCCAGGAGATGAAACAACCATTGCAGCCATAGATATAAAAGATAAGAATTCTAAAGTATCTACTAGTAATTTTGCACAATCTACTATTGATGAAGAAAATGAGAGAAAAAGACATGAGCTTTTCCATATTCGAGTTATTTCCAAACATCAAAAGATTAATAATTTTTTTCATAGTGGCTCACAAGTAAATTTAATTTCTAAATTAATTGTGAAGAAGTTGGGATTAGTGACTACACCTCACAAGAAACGATACCCATTAGGATGGTTAAGTGATAAAACACAACTACAAGTGACTATACAATGCAAACATAAGTTTTCTTTTGGGTCAACATTTGTAGATGAGGTTGAGTTAGACATAATTCCTCTGGATATATGTGGGATTGTTTCAGGAAGTCCTTACATGTATGACAAAAGAGTTATTTTATATAGAGCTCAGAACAAGTATCTACTCGTTAAATATGGAATCGAATACTTTGTAAGAGCTCATAAGCTTAAGAATAATTACACTCTCATAAACTCAGGGCAGATGAAACAAGTTATAAATTCATGCAATCAATTTTTATTGATGATTGTAAAGGAAAAGAAACTTGATAAAACCATTGTATTTGAGGGCTGTGATGCTAAATAGCAAGCTGATTTGGTAAAAGTTGTTTCATAGTATGATATCTTGTTTCAAGAACCTAATGGTCTACCACCCAAAAAAGAAATAGTGCATGATAGTAATTTGTAGCAAGATTTTCCATTGCATAACATTGGAATGTACTGGTTGTCTTCTTTCGAGAATGCAGAAATCAAGAAGCAGGTGTAGGAGTTGCTTGAGAAGTGGTTCATCAGACCTAGCATTTCACCATGTGGATCTCCAACTGTTTTGGTGAGAAAGAAAGATGGCTCGTGGAGAATGTGCATTGATTACTGAGCATTAAATAAGATAACATTCAAAAATCGTTATCCCCTTCCTCGTATAGATGACCTATTAGATCACTTGAAAGAAGCTATTTATTTTTTCAAGTTAGACTTGCATAGTGGATATCATTAGGTCAGAGTTGCAGAACAAAATCCATGGAAGACTACTTTTAAAACAAAGCAGGGATTGTACGAGCCGCTCGTTATGCCTTTTGGCTTAACTAATGCTCCTTCTAATTTCATGAGAATAATTTATGTTGTACTCAAACCTTTTCTTGATGATTTTGTTATTGTATATCTGGATGACATTATGATATTTAGCAAAACATGGGAAGAACATTTAAAGCATGTTAAGCAGACACTAGATGTTTTGAAAAGAGAAAAGATTTATGTTAAACTCTCAAAATGTGAATTTGGAAAAACATCCTTGAATTATTTGGGACATATAGTAGGGGGTGGTGAATTGAAGATATATCCCTCTAAGGTGGTAGTCATTGTAAACTAGCCTAAACACAAATCTGTTATAGAAGTTACGAGCTTCTTAGGAGAAACACAATATTGGAGAAAGTTTATTTCTAACTTTTCCTTAATTGCAGCTCCCTTGCATGCTTTAACAAGATCGAACAAGGTGTTCTAGTGGGGAGGCAAAGAGCAGAAAGCCTTCGACACCTTGAAAGAAAATATGAGTACAACACTAGTACTACCATTGCCAGATCTTCAAAGACCATATGAGATTCAAACGGATGCTAGTGACTATACCATGGGAGCAATTTTGATACAACATGGTAAACCCATATGTTCTCATTCTGAGACATTTAATTTTGTAGTCATTAACTATTCCACATATGATAAAGAATTGTATGCATTAGTATAGAGTGTGAAAATGTGGAAATGTTACTTAATGGGCAAAGAAACAATGATACATACTGATCATCAACCACTTCAATATCTACACTCCCAAACTAACTTGCAGCAATCAAGACACTATAGATGGAAGAGTTTTCTATAACAGTTTCATTTAGTCATCATATATAAAAATGACATGCATAATAAAGTTTCAAATATGTTATCTAGACCCATTATAAATGCATCTACTATACTTAAGCATTATTTTGTGTTGCATGAGAGCTACATTGAACAATATGCTCAAGATATAGACTTTAAAGATGTATACGTAACTTTAAGGCAAGGCAAATGAGTATAATAATTGGATTATCATATTAAGGACCAACTCTTATATCATTGTGGGAAGCTATGCATTCCACAAACTGAAAGAGTAAAGATAATTCGAGAAGCACACACTTCTCTAATATTAGGTGACTTTGGGGTAAGTAAAACAATTGCACAGCTGCGAAGATTTTGTTATTGGCCAAAAATGAATGAGACAGTTTCTAGATGTGTAAGAGGGTGTACTATGTGTGCTAAAAGCAAGACCAGAAATAGAAAAATAGGCATGTACACTCAATTAACAGTTCGTTCTCATCCTTGGGAAAGTATTTCCATGGACTTTGTTGGAGGACTACCTAAATCTAGGAAAGGTCATGATTATTTGTATGTTGTGGATAGGTTCAGCAAAATGTGTATTTTGATACCTTGTAATAAACAAATTACAATTGCAAAATTGTTTTTTCAACATCTATGGGTTCATTTTGTATTACCCACTTCCATTATATCTAATCGAGATACCCGATTTGTGGGAAATTTTTGGTCAATTATGTGGGAACTGATGAACACCAAACTGAAGAAAAACACAACTTTCCATCCACAAACTGATGGCCAAATAGAAGTAGTGAACAGGATAGTGATCCAGTTGCTCAAGGGATATTACAACAAGCATCCTAAGCTTTGGGATGAACGTGTTATGTGCAACATGCTTACAACCAAGCCAAACATTCTTCCACATAGAGATCTCCTTTTGAGACCTGTTTTGGTTTCACACCAAGGTCTCCCTTGGATTTTGTCTTTGTTAAGGACACAACAGTTAAGGGACACAACGATGTGGACAAGGCAACTAGGTTCAATGGACAAATCCAAGAGATCCATGAGTCAGTATAGGAACAACTGGAAAAGAGCCAGGCCAAATACAAGGCAAGGCATGACAAGCATCAAATGGAGCATAGTTTCTAAGTTGGTGATCAACTCTGGTTGTATATCAGCAAGGATAGGATACAAGGTAAAGGTAAAAATTTGAAACTAATAACGTATGAACCTTTTAAGATCCTTGAGAAAATTGGGGAGAATGCGTTTCGCCTTGATTTGCCAGCTTATATGCACATCTACCTAGTCATCAATTCAGACAACTTGAGACTATTTAAACCTTCGTGAATTGAAGATCCTGAAGAATATAGTCAGTTTCCTTTTATTGATTACCTGCTACCTGTGTTAGGGTCCCACCCTAACCCCCTTATCTATGTAATGGGACCACGTCATAGTTAAGAGTCAATAAAGCCCATATTAATAATTGTAAGTGGTTAATCCGCAATTAATAAAGGAACCACAGTTAGTTGCAAATGGGCTGACGGTATTAGTAATAAGTGGTATTGACCCGTGGTATTACTTGTAGGAGTCATATATATAGGATAGTAACTCCTTGCGAGGACCATCGTGTCTTATCTTTGTAATCGAGCTCTGCTCTATTGGAGGTTGCCCCCTCGAAGAGGCAAGTGAACATTACTCTCTGAAATAATAAAGTCGTCGCTATTCTGTGTTTTGGATATCTTTTCTTTGCATATTCGGTGTTATCGGTCTCTTTTCTTCGCATATTCTGTATTTGGGTATCATTTGCAGGTTAAGAAGCATAACAAGTGGTATCAGAGCTCTTTCCAGGGCCGGCGGGATGTCCATTTAGTAGCAAAAAAAAAAATTGGCTCAAGATGTGTTCCGGCATCTTTAAACCACGGGATCTGTCGTTGAGCGCATAAATATGCTGATTTAGGGAGGCATGCACGTAGGAAATACAAGAGGTGGTCACGTCTGTTGGGCTCCCTTGTAACCCCTGTGGGTACCCCTTCGAGTAGTAGCCCATTAGACAGAACCGCGCACAGACTGTCTTCCACGTACCCTCTGGGTATATCGGAAGCCCCATAGGCCTCCTGGAAACCTCGCCATAGATAAACCAGCGACCATCTTGTGGCTACAGTACACCGAGAACAACACTCGGAGAGATTACTCGCCCGTACGATAGGGTAGTCGGGTGGTACGGCTAAGGGTCCGGTCAACCCTCCTTAGTTAGAGCCCTGAAAAATTGGTCCGAGTACTACTGCCAGACCCTTATGTATATTGCGATCTGTAGCACCTGAAACTCCCCAAGACCCTAGTTCCTTTTTACTCATCATCTCTTCCAGATGTGCTTGAGCAAAGGAGTGCAGCAGCAGCAGACATCGGTCCCAACCATCCAGTTCTCTTAGATCCAGCAGACCAGAAGCATTATGCAGGGTTCCTATACAAGGGTATAATTGTCGCAGGACTTTTGGCCGCATTGACAGTTTGAGGATTTGGCAACTGCAGTATTGATCAAGAAGGAGTAAAACTCCGTTAGGAGTAAAAAAAAAAAAAAAAAAAAAAAAAAATCTGAGATGTTCCGGGACACTTATTGGTGATATAGCCCATTAAAATCAGGATGACGAGCTGAGCACGGTGGTACCATTCAATTAATTGGGCAAAAAAAAATTTTGGCGGTCCGACTTTTTTTCATCACAACAGTGTATGGTAGCAACTAGAGCTCAAGCAATGGCCAATGAAAGGATGGACAAACTGGAGGAAACGGTGAACAAAATCTACACTCAACTGGACAAAATAGATCTGGATAACATGGAAAAATTGTTGAAAGGAGTGAGTCTCCAGCTACAGAAATGGCAAGGAGAGGGGAAGGAGGATTTGAGGTCAAACGACAAGGAGAAAGCCCACGAGGAGGGGTATAATGGCTATGAAGGCATTTACGGTGAATCTAGCCACTCTCCTCACGACTGGCACACCCATTCACCACGCAATCAGCGACTTCCTAAGTTGGATATGTATAAATTTGATGGTTCTCACCCAGCATCATGGCTATCACAAATGGACCAGTATTTCAAATTGAATCAGATCCTAGATGATGCGACTAAGCTTGTGTTGGGGAGCACGTACTTCGACAATGAACGGTGGCAATGGTGGGAATGGCATCAACGCTCCAATGGCTATTTTAGGACTTGGGCCCAATTTACCAAAGCTCTTAAAGATTGCTTTGAACAAGAAGAATCTTATTTGGGTCTTCTCACTAAGCTCAGACAGACCGGTACAGTAGAGGAATATATTAATGCTTTTGAAAGGTTAGCTTTCCGTACTAAGGGTCTCACAGATGATTTCTACATGGAATGTTTTATCAGCGGTCTTAAAGAAGCCATCTGAGCTCAAGCACTACTTCACCACCCTCCCACGTGGATGGAGGCTTGCAAGGTAGCTCGTAAGGTGGAACGTGCATTAGCAGCCCAATACAGTCGGTCAAATTTCCCCGCTAAAGGTCGCCTCCCACAGGCGCCGCACATGACTCAAACACTTAAGGTCCAAAAGGTGTCCCCTATGAAAATGGCCGAAAGAAGGAAGCAAGGACTATGTTACTACTGTGATGACAAATACTCTCCAGGTCATAAATGTAAGGAGCCCAAATTCTTTCAA
>APFE030063748.1:4032-24501 GCA_000404065.3 Pinus taeda
ATTCAATGTATATACCATGGTCGTATAATATAAACATGAATGATATATGTCAATATATATTATATGAGATGCTTCTTATAATATGATCCCGCAGACGATAGTATCAACGTTGTGGCAATTATTCAATACTCATGGTATCGGTATTCACTGAATAATGTTGCTAATAAATCAACGATATGATATATAACGTTGTCAAATAACTATTGCAAAGACATCATAATAATGCATGCTGTAAATAATAATACAACACTGCCAATATATTTGCTGTGAATATGTTCAGGCTGCTAACATAATATAATGGTCCAATATCAGGCAGCGTTTCAAATATGTCACACGGCTCTCAAGAATGCAACTTCAAAACGTATCAGGCAGCGTCTATATCATTACCATATCAGCGTGAAATTGAGCTCGTATTAGTGGAGCGATGATTTCATACAGTCTCTGGACTCGTATCAGTGGAGCACCTGCATATCGTGAGCGCGCTGAAAGGCTTATCGAAGAGCTCAAACATTTACCTTCTAATTACTTGGATGACGACTTTACCACAACGCTCATAATTCTGGCAACGGTCCTTCCTCAAACACACAATTCTGGTAACGGTGGACAGAGCAGGAGTGCTATTGTATGCGGCAATTCCAAATTCAAACGCACAATTCAACTGTCAGGCGTTAAAAACAAGGAATGATATGCGTTAAATAGTACATACCAGTGTTCAGGCAGAGACAACAGATTATGGGACAGAGAGCAGAAGGCAGTGGACAGAGGACAAAGGAGTTACAAGGTACACTAAAAAAGGAACCTGGGACCTGCGCTCTGATACCATGTCAGGCTAGGAGTAACTCCAGAAAAACTGATTCATATATTCCATTAGGTAGCTATCTATTATATACATGAATGTGATCGTTCAGTTCATTTTCTTGATGACTGTTCACATTCAAATTCTCCCAATCGCTGAGGATTAGGTGTCAACAATTATCAGCGCTGTGCAAGGCAACAACACATATTTTCTCAAATCTGTAGATGGCAGCATAGCTGAAGAGGGCCCTGTAAATGGTCGAATGTTAAAGCATTATCATGATCCCTTTTGTTAAGTATAACCCAACGACATCATTTCTGTACAAGAAGTTTGTATATATCAGCATTTTATTTTTATTTTGTATGTAACAGTCCAGGTAATAGAGCTCGCAGAAGAAAGCAGGCAGTGCTACACAGGTCACAAACATTTCAGTTGAGGGAAAGTGCTATTCTCATTCCAAAGTTCCAATTATCTAACAGACAACACTAAGAAATGTCATTCTACAGCAACAATAGAAGATCAAGGTAGTCTGACCTGCTGTTCTTGACTTTTCACAAGGAAAAGCCATCCCCAAGTGGAGCCACTGTTAGTCTCATGTTGCAGCAGGTTATTCATCTTTCATGATTGACATTTTTACATGCCAAATATGTCATACTTTGCATGCTGCAATTTTCCATATCTGCTACAGAAGCCAAGGAAGGATGCCATGAAAGTGTGCTGGTCCAATTGCCACTGCTATGTTCAAAATTTTGGTGAGGCATTTCATTTTTGAAGAAGTTTCAGTTAAAGGGAGGTCCAAACAACTTAATCTTGGTCTCCCTAGGTTTCAATTTCTTGTTTTAGAATATAGAGAATGAATATCTATCCAAACAGCTTAATCTTGGCAGATTCTTAGATAGGTAGAGAAGCAAGGGTGCTCAATAGCCTAATCCGAGCCATGGATGAAATAAGTGTAGTTGTAGATAGGAGGACAGAAAAAGAAAAAGTTGAAAAGCTGGGTCTACAAGTCTAAGTGCACCCAAACCAAAAAGAAGAAAAAAATGCTAGGTAAGTAGGCTGGGTAGGTAGTTTTGAGGCTGCAGAATGTTGATTTGTGATCAATTTCATGTTTTCAAGTGTCATATCTATTCAAGTCACAAATGTCAGGCAATTTCCATTTGAAGGACTTCAAGCGAAGCATGACTAACTCCCCCCTTCTTCATCTTCACCTAATCATTCACTGACTTTCCCAAAGAGGTCAAGATCTGCTTGATGTCACTTAGTTTCATCATTTTCATATCAATTTGCCTTGGTAAAGATCTGCTTTACTCAAGGAATGTTCATTCCCTTTATGAATCATTTTCCCCATGATAGCCTAAGATTCACATACTTAGCACTTTCTTATCACTTATCATATTAACCACTGATTTTACTATGTAGCTCCCTATCTATCTCCCCTTCCCCTACTAAAACTATGATTAATAACTCCCCTATATACTTATCCCCTCCCCCTGGTTGTAAAATAACCATAAGTATCCCTTGGGAATTACTAAGTTTGCCTGAAACTAAGTAAGAACCCTCATGTTGTTTATAAAAACCCCTTCCAAATGCATTGGGACTCATTCCTATGCATAAAATCCCTTTTTCCACCCTTGTCCTAAAGTCATGCACGTAAATATTTGACCCCACGCATGTTTAACCCCAAAAAACCCACTTTTCTAAAGTTTTCTACCCCCGCCGAATTAAAAATTAAAATAATTGGTGTGCGGGGCCCCGTCCTTATCCTTCCACTGACTTACCTTATCCGCCAGCTGTCGGATCTGCTGCGGCCGCGATCTACGGTGGGTGGGTATTTTCCTGCCCCGAGCTGTCGAGGGTTAGCGTCCGGGACATCGGCGGTTTTGCCGTCGTACTCCCGCCATGCATCTCCCTCCCAGTTGTGGCGGAGCCCCCCTGCCAATACCGCCCAGGCGCAAAAGCGGTGCGCCCGAAACTAGAAACCGCCCTCCCCTTGCGTGATGTAAACAGCGCGTCACCCTACCGTGTCACCCTGCCGCGTCACCCCGCCACATCACCACCACCTCACCCCTTCCTGCCTGCGTCGGCCTGCCACCATACTGCCACGTCATCACCTTGCCATACTGCCACGTCACCTTGCTGACGTCATCATGTTGATGTCATCACCGTACAAGGGGTCCCACTGCTGACGTCATCCGCCGTACCACTGACGTCATGCTGACGTCACTTGTAAAAAAAATGCGCAAGTGCAAAATCAAAGCTTCAGAAGACTAGAATGAAAAACAGAGGCAGTTTTTGATGGCCAAAGTGGGGAATCTTTGGGGAATCTTTTGATTCCACAGTCGTTTTTGCGCTGAAAGGGGTAGAAAAGGCCCGATTTAATGGTTTTTAGCATATCAGCAGAAAGAGAGATGTCCTGATTCAAGTATCAAAGTGTATCAGAGCAAAAGTGAAGCCAAAATTAATGTCAAAGAGTATTAGGATGCGGCAAAATGTATCAGTGAAGATCTATCAACGGCGCAAAGCAGGAAAACATTAAAGAGCCATCCAACAAAGTCAAAGAAACAATAAAGGCCATTTAAGGGCACTCAAATCACAGTTACTGCACATCAAAGTCACATAAAGATCAGTGGACCAAAACTCAAAGCACAGTTATTGCAGAAGCAATGCACCAAGTCACCGAGGACACCATATTAATTCATTTTGATCCAGCTGCCTCTAGCGCAACTCAAAGGATATTTACTTGAATTTAATTTAAGCACAAGTTTAGGGTTAAAAGCTTTTCCCACATACCTGTTTAGGTCGGCTGTAATAAATACTTTTGGATATTTTACCTATATATACAACCCTAAACAATGTAATAAGGGTTGGTTGGTTGTTTGTTGTTGGTTGGATGTCTTGCTTAAGGAGAGACTCGGACTGTATATCTGAGAATTTCTATAATCAGAGACTGCTTACGAGCTTGGAGAATGAACTATCTGATGTATTGTTAATGTTTCTGAAGATTGAATGAGCGAAATCCTGTGCTGTTTTATGAATCAATAAGTATTCCTTACCTCTGTTGTTTTCAATTTCACATATGCTTAAGTTGCAGAACAAAAGTCTGGTTTAGAATTTTCTTACCTGCACTCTATGCTCAGTTTCTGTGGCTTCTTAATGTTTTCCTCTTGATTTAGGCATAAATATGAATTCCTTATGGCTCATATTTGCTCTACTTCACATATGAAAGACTGTTATCTGGGAATTCTTAGCTGCTCCTAGGTAGAGCTCGTTCATCTTCCTTCTGCTAACCTGATTGAGAGATTCTTTGTTACCTCTCATTCCTTAGCCTGCAATCCATCTCCATTTAAACTAAAGTTTTGTTTCATGAATAGCTACCTTGCCCCTCTTTCCTCTTGTGACCAAGAAAACGCACCAACAGTTTTAATCCACGACTCCTTGCCCAATGGTTTGAAACTTATCACACTATGCATTGCCTCTTTACTTGAAAGCATCCTCCTTCCATCCAAACACCACCCAAACACAAACAAAACCCCTTGAACCTAATAAATAGCCTAAAATCATCATCAACAAAGCCAAATCATTAAGAGAGGGCCCTCTTTGATTGCAGGTGGGCTAGAACCTGCAATCTAAAGATTGGTTTGTGGTTACCTCGACCGTATCCCTTCAGGAGCTTAGGGACAACCTGAGTGTTAACACATAGCATAAAGATTACATCCCAGGTTAGTATAGACTTAGATATTTATGTTTATTAGAATACAATTGCATGTCATTAGATTAAAGTTAGAGTTAGAGCATCTTAATTAGGAATTGTTAGATCAAAAATATCAAATTCTACACACACACACTCATCAATTGGGAAACTAGTCCCATATCCCCAGTCGGACCCACCATACCAAATGGAAAAGGAGCTGCCAACCAAGGTCCGGATTGGGTGGGTATCCCCCTCGTTGTAGGCCCGATTTTCGGGGCTTCAACACCACTGTCTTCTCAACTCCTTGTGCTTGTTTCCTTGCTTCTTCTAGTTGTGATCTAAGGGAGGAGACCTCTTTCTTGTATTGACCAATCTCTGCTTCAAGTTTGTTCAAGCTTTTTTACCTTTGTTCAACGTGGTTTGACAAGGCATCTTCCCATTTCTTTGCTTTATCCAATTGATTTGTCATGGATATGACTTCTTCATGATGCTTTCTTTTGCTTTGATGAAATTCCTTCTTAAGCTTGGCAAGCTCTTCATCCCTTTCTTGTACTTGAAGCTTGACAAGGTCAACTTTCTTCCTTGTTTGGTCTTAGTCACTAGCTAGTGCTTTCTTATTAAGTTCCTCGTTTTCCTTTTCCAAATTGATAATCTCTTCCATGGCCATAGGTTTAGCGAGAAGATCTTCTACATAAATTTTTCATTCTCATTTTCAGCTTATATGATGGGTTCTGGATTTTCTTCTTGATTTCCATCATCTTCTTGACTGATGGTCATGGTCAATGCTCCTTTTGAGTGAAGGTCATGAAGTTTGTCCCATATACCCTTTGCTGACAAACATTTTCCTAAATTGTTCTTTATAGAATCAGGTAGCCCATTCAAGATTTCCTTCATTGATTTTTCATTGTACTCCTTAGATTCTCCATCCATCATGCTATCAACAATTACTTATTTCTAGATTTCAATGCCTTGAGTCTTTAAGAAATTCCTCATTCTTGCTTCCCATATATTAAAGTTCCCATTGAACCATGGAGCCTCCTCAAATTGATTGTCTTGTATTTTAGTGGTAGAGGGAGACACATCCTTAGGAGGATTGGAGACTTTCTTCCTTGACTTCGCCATTTGTGTTCTAAAGATTAACCTTCAAGCTATTAGGCTTTGAATGAAGGTACTGGCTTTGATACCAATTGTTGGAAATACTGAGAGGGGGGGTGAATCAATATTTCTTTTCAATCATTATTTTACTAGTTAAAACATTTATATTCAAAACACAAGATGAACAACGAGAATAAATGATTTAATCAATATAATCTTTGCAGTATATATATATGGTTCCAATCTGTTGCCAAGCACCAACTTGGACTTTTGTGAGACTCCAACCTCCAGAGCACCAACTCTGTTTTGTCAGGGCACCAACCTTGGACTTAGGAGCACCAACTCCTAGGACACCAATCCTTCTAGTTCTGAGGCACCAACCTCAAGGGCTCCAACCCTCTGCTATCAAGGCACCAACCCCAAGGGCTCCAACCCTCTACCAGTTTACAGCTTCACTATAGTCTCCATGCTATAGTGTCAATGAAAACCAGTCTTCATATGAAGGAGTCTTTACAACTCTTCATACTGTCCACACAGAGTCTGCAAAAAGTTATCTCATGATGATATCAAATAGCCATCATGATCTCCAATAATGTCTCCACACAACTTCAGTGTGTCTACAATTAACTGCACTAAGCTCTGCACAAGAATAAACTGTCAGTTTCAAGCCTTTGTTCTCACTGTTACTGTAAATGCTTCAGGCATGACTGCTTCTTACTGTTCTAGCTATCTCTTACTTCCCAGAAAACAAATTCACATACGCTTCAATGCTGGTGTTGGTTACTGTTTCCTTCAAGCTATGTTAGATGAAACTTTATTTATCCCTTCACAGAATTGTTCTTCAGGTTGCATTATGTAGCTGATTAACCCAACACTGTTTTGAGCTTTTCAAAGGTGAATCCAATCAACAGAGTTGCTCGTCCTTAAGCTTCCTCCTGTCCTGCTGGACCTTTGATTTCCTCCTGTCCTGTTGGACCTTCATCTTCCTCCTGTCCTGCTGGACCTACCACTTCTTCCTTTCTTCCAGTTCGCCAAAAGCCACTGCATAAAGACAATTCTCTATTTTATTATCTTGATACGCCTGACCTTTGGCTTCCCTTTTGCTCGCTTGAGCTTCGGCTTCCTCAACACTCGCTCAACCTTCTAGCTTCCCTCCTCTTGTCGCTTTAGCTTCCTCTGCGCTCGCTTGACACTTCGGCTTCCCGATCCATGGCTTCCTCTGTCTATTCGAGTGTTCCAATACTCATAAGACACGTTCAGGAGGAAGAGAAATCGAAATACAAAGAAATGTTGCTTATTAAAAAATATCAAATAGGCCCTCTTTTCTTTAATATTTATACAATAGACTCAATCATTATTTATGGAGGATTTCATTGGATAGACTATACCAACAAAGAGGTCCCAAATGCCACGTCACTATCCAATTGCAATCATAACTTTCTTAAGGTCTTTTATAAGTCGTGCCTATACCATCGTCGATGGTCGATTGCTCCTACTGGATGTAATATTATATACAACTCTATCACAATCAGAGGTTTTCACATAACATGGCCAATTCCCCTTCTGTTGATGGAGTGGATGCAATTATGTTCTTAACCAGTTGTTAATAACTCAGTTGGGTCCATCACCTTATCACAATCTACAGTTTATATCATTACACTCCTTCAAGACTTGCGATTGAATCGAATGTGATATTACATTAAATAGAAGTTAATACACCCGTCGAGTCCGTGTATATATATATATATATATATATAATATATAATATATAATATATATATATATATATATATAATATAAATAAATATATAATATATATATAGATTAGATATATATCGCAATCGACAATCCGGTGGTGTCAATTCTTTTGAACATTGCGATTCAAAGGATGCAATATTTCAATAGGTCGTATTATAATGTTGCAGCGGGTCCGCCTACATATTGCAATCGGTGGTTCGGGAGTGACAACCCTTATGATTTCATTCACTTTAATATCGGGACTCAGTCAACCCTTATGAACCTTCATTAACCCTTAGCCGCATATATATAACCACATGAAATCCTTATATCTGCGCTATTTCTATTATAATGTTTATATAATAGAAATACACAATAATCATGTGTAACTTACCTTTTCCACCTTTTTATAGCCTTTGCACATTTTCCAATGTTTACCTTTATCGGATCAATCCTCCACTGTAGATCTTACCATCCCATCCGACGGTTGATATTACACCCGACCAACAAAGCTACTCGGTGATCCTGTGCCGTAGATCAACCCACGCTAGATCCAATGGCCTACATGCATTTCGGGTGAGCCACTTGCAAGAGAAATAACCACCCGAAAAAATGTTTTTCTCTCTCCACCCAAGTGCTACGTGTCGCTCGGTTAATGGAACCAGGGGAGCTCCTCTAAATACCGCTTACTGCCATGCATCCACCCGATAACCACTGCCACTATTACAAACCCACTTTTCTCTTTGACTAATGCCCAAGCTATTTAGCGCCCGCTGACTGTAGATCTTCTACATCGACGGCTGCGACAGCTCCTCCGATTTCCTCACTCGCTGATACTTAAATTAATCTCCGTCATTCATTTCCTTGACTTTACGCTACACGACTTAATCCTGGCTACTCATTACAAACAATCTCGTCTATTGATCTCCAAAATCCAACGGTTCATGTGCATTCAATCTTCATCTGTCTCCTCACTTTGATTCATTCCTTTAGTGTTTTTCTTGTGGTACATAATAGAACCCGCCGATGTGATTTCTCCCGATATATATAATATATATATATATATATATATATATATTGCTCTGCTCTTATCTTCTCTTGGCTTGTCACTCCAATGGCTTCTGATACACTGCTCCAATGGCTCTTCTCTAATATTCCTCCGATATCTCATGATATGGTTCCTTTGTTAACTGCTCTTCCACTAACTTCTCCTCCTGATGCATGTTCCTCTTTGTTCCTTCTCTTTTGATGACTTCTTCCTCTTTGCGGGAATTCTTGGGCATATAATACATGCGATACTCCCGATATGGCTCCTCTTGCTCCAATAGGTCTTCCTTTGGCTTTTCAATGTATTTCAGTGAACTTCTCTCATAGCTTCATACCTTGATGGCTTCTAATATCTTTTCCAATATGCCTCTTTTGCTCTGATATTCTACAATACTCCTCTAATGTGTTAACTCCTCTGATACTCTGCAATACTCTTACTCATGGCTTAGCTTTCCTGAAGCCCTTGCTCCTTGTCTTCTTGCTTCTGTTTCTTCATGGATCTACTCTACTTCTCCTTGGCTTCATATCATCATTTAGTATCTTAGAATATTTCCATATTGACATCAATGACAATCTAGGTCAACAAAATAGTTGAATAAATGTCATTTTCTACTTAACTATTGATTTACCCAAATTGAACTATTGGGAAAATCTTTATTCTCTAACCTAATTTACAGAAATTGAAAGGAGTTTAATCATGATTACATTGTATGATTAAACTAAACACTAATGATTGTGGCATTTTGAACAAGCTGCACCCAACCTTTATTTTTTAGTGTTGAAGCAAAAACTATCTATGAGTAGTGGCATTTAGACTTGCAACGCTTTTAGTATTATTCATTTTTTATTTTATTTTTCTTTCCTTTCGTGGGGTTCAATTTTTTTTTTTTTTAATATTCTTGTTTTTCTTATTTATACCCTCATTTCATTTTTTATTCTATTTTTTATTTTATTTGGAAATCATCGGCAGATTGACAAGTATTTACAAAATAAGATTCCTGAGATACAATACTCAATTACCTTGAGATCCTATAAATTATAGGACCCTACAGTGGCTCCAGTTGGGGATGGCACTCTCCCTATGAGGTGCCAAGAACATTTGATCAATAGCTTTGAGTGTTCTATTTCAGTAATATCCACATATAATTTCTTTGTTGCAGTACTTATGGTAACACATCAATAGAATCTTAGGGCCTTCTCTATGGGCTTCAACTTCTGTTAATAGGTCACCCAATCCAAATAATAAATACAATGACATTTGTAATGATAAATGCTAGAAAAACTTCTATTGCTCAGAGAAATAGTATTTGAGCATCCTTCTATTGATAGGTCCACTAGGTAATTTTGTCCCATCTAAATTTCTGAGAAAAAATGCATTATGCCCTCTGAAAGTATAAATGACATAAGGTCCCATCCATAAATTGTGAAATTTTCCATGCTTTCCTTTTTCTTCTCTTCTAGAATCCCATTTTAAAACTTTATCACCCAAGGTGAAATCATCTACTTTTGTCCTTTTGTCAAAAACTTTCTTGATATTCTCATGGATTACTTGAGCCCTAATATAAACTTCTTCCCTGGATTGCTACAACTGGATTGTCTGATCAATTCTTCTTTGAATGTCATTTGGTTTAGCTTGCAATTCCTGGATTAACTTCATGACTGGTACTCCCAAAGACGATGGAAAGACATCATCCATTGCATAAACCAATTGGTATGGTGACATGCCAATTGATTTCTTTGTGGTGAGTCTATCAGCCCGAAGTGCATTTATCAGCTTGTTGTGCCACAACTTTTTGTTTTCTACTAACAACTTCTTAATAATATTACCAAACTTTTATTTGAAGATTCAACCAACCCATTACCTTGTGGGTAATAAGCATTTGAATGTCCGAAGGTGAAATGGTATTTGTTACAGAAATCTATCATTTTCTTAGATCTAAAAGTTGCCGCATTGTCTATAATATGCTTATTTGGACAGTGAAATCATATTGGTTTCTAAGAATTTGATGATAACAACATCCGTGGCTAGTCTAGAAGGAGTGGCCTCAATCCATTTGGTGAAGTAGTCAGTAGCAGTAAGGATACACTTATGTTGAGCATAGGATGGTGGATGGATTTCTCCAATGAAATCTAATCACCACTATTGGAAAGGGATTTCAACAGATATGGGCTTCAAAGGTAGAGGCAAAAGCTTTCGTTTCCCCTCAAAGATTTGACATTTGTGGCAAGAGGTTACCTTCTTATGAACAACAGGGAAAAGTGTAGGCCAGTAAAAACTAGCTCTAAGGATCTTATGCTAATGATTTTCCAATACAGATGGCCACCACAGTCACCTTCATGGAATTTCTGCATTGTTCTTTCTGCAGCATCTCTCAATAAACACTTTCGTAGAATACCACCAGCATCTTTCCAATATAAAACATTTTTTATGATGCAAAATTTAACTGCTTTTAGCTTCAAAAATCTAGCCTTTGTCTTTGTTAGAACAGGAGGAGCATTTAAATTAAATAAAACATAAATAAGGTATGCATACTAGAGTGAGGTCATGAAAGCCTCATTTAGTTGTGGAGTCCCCTGTTCCTCTTGATCATCCAATTCAGCTACAAAGTTGAAATCTGAAGCATTAAAATTAGATTCAACCATCAATTTGGATAATCTTTGTCCTTTGATAAGCATGGTTGTCTTAATTTCCATATCATATTCTAGAATGATGGCAATCCATTTGCCTCTTTTGCCATCTGGTCCATTCTGTGTCAAAATATCTTTAACTACAACATTTGGCACATAAGCAATTATGTGAGAATGAAGGATATATACTCTGAAATCTTTAATTGCTTTTATCAATGTGAAAGCATGTTTTTGCATTATATTATACTTGAGTGCATCATCCATCAAGGCCTTGCTAAAGAAAGGACTGGGATGTTCAAATCGTTCATCATTTTTCTGCAAAAGGATAGCTGCAACAATATGTTTAGAAGCAAATGAAAATATTATGAAATCCTTAGTAAAATCTGGACTAATAAGGATTGGTGCTTTTGTCAATGCTTGTTTAACTTGATCAAATGATTTCCTAGCTTCAATGTTCCATTTGATTGTAGTATCTCGTTTTAGCATGTTTGTTAGCTTAGGGATAAATCCTCTCAGGAAGTTTATTCTACCAATAAATGATTGAAGTTCCTTAATGTTTCTTGGATGATTGATTTTTAAAATAGCTTCAATCCTTTTAGGATCAATTTTAATACCTTCCTTAGATATGATATGACCAAGAATTTTTCCCTCTTCAAGGCCAAACATTGTTTTCTTAGCATTTAATGAAATCCCAAACCTTCTACATTTTTCAAATACTCTTCTCAGATGTAAATCATTCTAATCCACAAATTTCATTTCCTCCACTAGAATCACACAATCCTATCCCTCATGCATTGGAGGAATCATACGTAGAAAGTCATGTTGTGAAGCACAAGTTTTCTTGTTTATGCATGTTTTCTCATATGTCAAGGTCAAAAGAGTGTACATGCTTGTTGTCTGCGGATAGTGTGTTGCCACACCATGGTACATCCACATAGTGTTTGTAATGCACTTTTACTCTTTTCTTTTCTGTGGATGCATTTAATATTTGAGCATGTTGGTCTTAATAGTTTTATCTTTCTTTCATGCCGGTTCACTATTTTTGGGAAAACTAGTATTCCTAAAGAATGCTAGCCCTCTAGGTTTGTCAACCACCCTAGAAACAACAGTTTAAAGCAATTCAATGATTTCTTCTATGTGTAACATATAAGAGAAAGATAATGGAACCAACCTAGAACTTTCGCTTAATTCCTTGCTTGATCTCTCTTCCCTTTGACAGATCCTGCAACTCCTCCTCGTACTTAACACGCTTGGAGAGTACCTGCACAAGTACAACAACAAAGAATCGTCAAAGCATCGTGATCTATTACAACACAAACATTACAAAATCAGATATATAATGAACAAATGATAGCATTCACAAATGATAACATTCATAATTGCACAATCATATGGAACAAAACTTGAAGAGCTTTATTAATAGAAAGGAGAATTACAACCTAGTTGTCTGATCTAGTATCATCCTCCCAGCTTCAATCCTTCTTCACCTCATGAAATAGCAAGATCACACCAACAATACAATGCTCTTTCCTCAATTACAAACTATCAACACTTACTTGCAATTCACAATATTCTAGCCCCTAGATGTCTTAGATGAGGGATCCATTTATAGATGTGTGCAAGGGTGTGATTCATCCATGGGGTTTGATTAGTGTCATTCCATTTGTTACAGTTGATTCCATAAGAGAAGGGATTGGAGATTTTCTTAGATCCCTTACTCATCCTTGGGGAAATTCAAAGAGGCAAGTGGCATAGGAGAAGTTTTTAGAAGGTTCCATGAGCAACCACCTAGCACACTGTCTCGGACATTTGTCCATCCTCACCCATCGCACCCTATAGAAGGCCTAATTAGTATGCATCACACCCTGGTAGTGTACTACTCAGTATGCATCGCACTTTTCCAGTGGAGCAGTCAGTATGGTTCAATTTAGGCAATTTCTGGATGGTTTCTCAAATGGAACTTTTGGGGAATGATATATTAAGATGACTATGTTCCTTTAGGGTATGAAACAAATCTTTTATGGGTTGATGAGCCCTAATACATAGACATATAAGTTTGGGGTTGATGTGCCCAAATATGTCTATAACAGTTGCCCCCTAAAGCATGAAGTCGTAAATATTGATGTCGAGTGAAATGATTTATCATGAGGATTCGAAGTTTCAAATTGAAAAGTGACTTGCATAAGTAACAATACAATATATCATCATAACATAATTTTTATGATCTAGCTGAGGGAGGCATTCCCATGCTCAGATTTATAAATTCATTTCATGTACATAGATCAGATAGTCATCTGCAGATACAGACTGGTGATTCTTTAGATATAGAGTCATCATCCATGGTTAGGATGACCAACTGTGGAGAGCCTTTGTACATTTGATGATTTTATATCCCTGAATATATTGCAGCCCGGATGGATGAAACTAGATCCGGGGTCTTCAAACTCATTCAATCTTCACTTGATGTACAAGTCAATCCATGTGAAGAGATGTTCTGAATTCGAACATGGAAAGACATCACCTGAGTACTAGCCAATGATGTGAGCTGTTAACAGACGCGAGAGGAATCATCGATAATGATAATGACCCTTAAGGTACTACAGTACAATTCACGTGGTGTGAATATATGATCTGATGTCGAACACCACGCAAAACCTTTCGGTCGAAAGCCATTAATGTCAACCTGTCACCGGAAGTGAGAAACTTTCCATTGATGTATGCAAGCTTCAAAGCACTGAAAGGGGTGTTTCTAAGTCAACTTCTTAGACTTGTCGTAGGAGGGCCTTGATGTATCCCACATCTACGACACGAAATGAAGCAAATGATTTCTGGAGGTGAAAATGAACTTACGACACAAGGTTCAAGAATGGTGGTCATGAAAAAATTGAAGGTTGGAGGTATTGCAGTGTATGAGACATTAATTGGATGGTGATTTCTCAATTGAATGACTTCTCTTGAACATGTCGGCGACACTGAGATGAACTAGTAGCGTTAACCCCAAAATATGGATGGTATGAAAGACCAATGGTGAGATGACCGATGATCGGAGTAACCCAACCCAACTCAATAATGGAGATGAAGTGAAAGTGTCATGTTCAAGAGCAACTTGTTACCATAAATTTTTCAAGTTTGTCGTTGCTGACCAGTACCTCTTTATTTTTGTCAAGCTTGAGGAGGATAACATATGCTTTTTCTATAATTCGCCCTTCAGGCAAACTTGTCGCTATTTAATATTTTAACGAGTCTAGCGACAGTGAAACTCGGTCTCGTCTAGATGGACAAGTTTTTCGCTATTGTTTTATTGAGTTTAATGACAAGGATAACTCGGTCCTTTTCATGTTTAGAGAGTTTGAAAAGGGATGAAAAGAAAACCCCATAAGTTCTTTTTCGTAAAGTAATCCCTCAAGTCCGAAAAAGGATAAAATAATACAGGAGGGATGACATTTCCAATACTTTAACGAGCCAGAAAGGACAAGCGCTCGACAATCTTTTCATGTTTAACGAGTCTGAAAAGAGTTTAAAGAGGACTCTATTTTGAGGAATGAGTGGTGTCTAGGGTAGCAACTAGTTCTGGTGATTTTGGAACTTCTCAAAACATGTTGATTTATGTGGAGAGGCTGGCTAATAAGACCACTCATTGCAATTGTTCCTCAAAAAGGGTAAAACAACCAAGTGAAAGCATATGATTGGCCAAAGGGATGGTGCGATGGGATGTAGACAACCAAGGCTCAAAAGGCTGATAGAATGGCAATCATGAGGGTTAAAAGTTGAAAATGGGTTCATTTTTAGACAAGCTTGAACCATAGGGAACTATGCTTGGATTCAGTTTCATTTTTACACAAGCTTGAAATGAAAAATTATGCTTGAGATTTAGTTTCATTTTTATACAAGCTTGAAACGAAATATTATGCTTGAGATTCAGTTTCATTTTTACACAAGCTCGAACCGAAAAATTATGCTTGAAAAATGGTTTGCATACCCCTAGCATGATAAAAGGGAGAGTCTCTTGTAACCAGATGGAAGTCACTGTGGTGAAGCAAGACGAGGGTCTCCTGTAACCAGATGGAGATCATTGCGGTGAAGCAGGATGAGAGTCTCCTATAACCAGATGGAAGTCACTGCGGTGAAGCAGGATGAGAGTCTCCTGTAACCAGATGGAAATCGCTGCGGTGAAGCAGGATGGCTTCGTCCAGATAGACAAGGGTGAATGGTGTGACAAACCAATCACATAACCTACAGGGAAACTTATCTTTACAACTAGGTGCATGCCCCCCAAGCTTCATTACATTCACCAGGCTACTCATGGCTATCAGGTGGATGGAATGAAGGTTCAAGTGATACTGTTGATGTAAATGAACCATTTAGGGATGATGATTGACTTGGAGTTATGTTTGGACCTGGAAATGAAAGCTGGTCAACAGTGACAATCTTGCCTTCATGTGGGAAACACATCGCTCGGAAAGAGTGTCAATATAATAGCTTCCATGTTATAAACATAGCCATGCCCAAGAAGGAAATTGTAATCTAAAGGTCCCGGGACTACCATCATGTTTAGATAAACAGTGTTTCTTCCCAAAGTAATAGGTAACTTAGGAAGGATCCCTAACGGTTGACTGGTTCCTTTATTAAAGCCTAACAAATTTTGTGGAATAGGCATAAGCGGTGCCGAACCAAGTGCTTTCCAAGCAGTTGAGGAAAGAATACTCACTGATGCACCTTCATCTGTAATAGTGCCAAACATGATCATTTTACAAACTTGTACTATGATCTGGAAAGGTACATAAGAAGGAAGGTGGGACCTTGCCAGTCGATTCCAATCAAAGGAAGTGACTAGATTACTTGGAGGGTGTACCGAAGAAACGAGAGAATTAACCCCTTGAATTACGAGAACTGGAGGGTTTTCCTCCTATCTAGATGGAACAGGTGGATTGCCCCCAATTTCATTAGAATCCGAAGTAACAAAAAGAACTTGAACGGTATCATTTCCACTCTCTTCGAGAAAGGTACGATTAGCTGAAGGCGAAATTGAGTCAACTACCTTGACCTGTTGATTTTGGTCGGGTATAGACTCATAGGATTCACTTTTAGAGAGAGTGGTTTCGACTGACGATTGATTTAAGTCAGTCGGTTTTTCAACTAGTGAAGGACTTAAGGAGAGTTTCCTGTAACCATATGGAATTCGCTGCAGTGAAGCAAGACGGTTATCCAACGCTCTTTTGGCTTCATCCATGGGAATGATTACCTTCACATAACCTACATGGAATCCTGACCTTTCCCTTTACAATACCATGGGTAAATTCCATGGGTCGGTGAATAATATGGCTGAATGAATATCATGGGTTGCTGCCATTTTCCATTCGGATCAATCCAGAACAAAGACCAAGCTCAGAAGGCTTAAAACAAGCAAACTTTAAAAGTTCCCAGGCCTGGCGCGACTGTCAGGCTGCAACTAGTGCCTTTTAAGGATTGGCATGGGTTGTATATTGACAACTAGCACCAATTTGCACGACTGTTACGCTAAAAAAGCACGCCAGTCAAGTTTGCTATGAAAAAATAAGAAATAAGAAATCCAAAGCCAGGCCAACGATAACCAGGTAAACCAAGAAGCAAGAAGTAGCAAAAGAACTCAATCCAGAAGGCTGACCAAGTAGGTAAAAATCAAGAAACAACCAAAAAGGCAAGACAAGATCCCCAGTGGAGTCGCCAAATTGTTGAGGAGGTAAATCCCCTCTGCAGACAGAGGCGATCCCTACTAGACCAGACTGGGTCTAGCAACAATCATCAAATGCTATAGCGCAAGTTCCTAATTGCAAATTAACAGACCAGTGATGAAGGCCTACCTGGATTCCAATGCTATTGTTTGTAGAAGAGGTGGTGCTCCCGTTCCTTTGCTCCGGCAGATCACAATCCCAACGATCTCCGTGAATGGACACCTACACATACAAGAAACGACATAAAAACAAGCATAAAATCCAGCATGTGCAACTATATATCAGTCAGAAATGATATAACTCATCATCATCATGAATAACAATAAGAGTGGAACCATAACCAATAGTTGTTCATTAATAATTCATCAAAGAAGAATATAACCAAAGTTCTGACACTAGATTCTCCTTTGGTTGGGTAGTCAGCAGCACATGTCTTGCAAAGCCTATCGGGAATAAGGACAAGCCTCTCTCTTTGGATTTTGGACAATAATCTCCTTGCTTGGATTTGGCCTTATGGGAATCAAGAAGGCTCTTGCAACATGAAGCTCTTGGAAACTTGACAATTCTCAATCTCTGGAATCACAAAAACTCTGGAACTAGCTTGCCAAGAAAAATGGACAAGCTTTTATAGATGGAGGAAGGGGAGTTGGGATCATCCATAATAATAATGGGATTGGCCATATCATCAAGGAAGCTTCCATGAGAGGTGGCAAACCACTTCCTCTCTATGGAAATCCGTAGTCGAACCACCCAACTCAAGATAGATAGCAGTCCAGGAATTTGTTAGGACGAAACTTCCACCGTTTGTTTGTTAAAAACAACTCTAATTATGGTTGGCACAGGTGCGACTCTATGACAGAGCGCCAACTAGCGCACCCTCTTTGGAGGATTTGCCCCATGGCGCGAGGGCTGCACTATGGAACCGCGCCAATGGAAAAAGAGCTATTTTTAGGGGTTTTTAGCAGGAGATGTCTTCAGGGCAAATAAAGCTCATGTTCAGGGGAATGTAATGCAAGTGTTTGCAGGTCATGTCACTTCTCTTAGGTCCCGGAATGAGTCCTCCAAGATGCGGGAGAGGGGTAGCAGGGACGGTGACAAATTGCTGTGTAACAAATGCCCCCTAAAGCATGAGGCCCGAGAGAGACAGAGGGGTGAAATGCTTTACGAGAACATGTCCAACCGAAAACACTGCCACCGAAAAACCTGCGTGGAGGAGTACAACTGATATCTCAAATACATGATATATGTGGTATGGGCGCAGCCATCCATAGCAGAGTACACAAGAATCTAGATCCAAGGTATGGACGCAACCATCCAGTGAGGATTGATAAATAGACTCAAGCATGCTCGCAACCATCTAGTGAATGAGACATGTAATAATCATAATAATCCACAAAATCGTAGCCTGGATCCCAACAGACAAAATCCAGGATCTTGCGCTCCATCTCGATCTGAACAAAGTACAAGTTCAAGCATGCGAATATAGGAGTCGAATTCGAACATGTAGGAACTTCGTCTGATTACTAGCCAATGATGAAAACTGTTAACAGACGCGAGAGGTACCACCAATAATGACAATGGCCCTCAAGGTACTATAGGTACAATCTACGACATGCAAATCAGTGAGCCAGCGTCGAACACCCGTAGAATCATTCGATCAGAGGCCAATGATGAAAACCTCATGTCGAACGCGAAGAACCTGCCATTGAGGCATGCAGGCTCCAAGGCACCAAAAGGGAGTCTCTAGGTCAACTTCCTGGATAATGAGCTGAAGTCGACAGGAAGCGACCTTGATCGAAGGTGGGCCGTAGTGTTTCCCACATCATCGACGCGAGATAGAGGAAGATAATGTTTTTGTGAATCAGGATTATATGAGTTATCAGAGGGAGGTTGATATTTCGCAAAGGTCAACTTCTCTTGAACATATCGGTGGCACGACAGTGGACTTGGCAGTATTTGACATCAATCGATCAGAGGTCATGGTGACAAGACAAAGAGCAGATGAGAGGTCAAACAGGATCACCCAAACCCACGGAGGCAAGTGAAAAAATGAGATGAGATGTCCCCACCTAGACACGAATGCAGACAAGTTCCATGTTCAAGAGTGACATACTGCTGACACGACAATAATTCTGGTTCCATTTTCCCCACCATTTCTGGTGAGTACCCCAATTATTTTTATTAACAAGCTTGACGGGGATAGCATATGCTTGTAAAGCATCATTTTGACGGAATCCAATGTCATCAAGTTTTAATGAGTCTGACAAAGGAAGAACTCAGCATCTTTTCATGTTTAGGGAGTTTGAAAAGACAGCAGAAAAGTAAACTCCAGGGTTGTCCTTTTTCGTAAAGTTATGTCTCTTGAGCCTGAAAAAGTATAAAACAATGCTCGAAAGAACCACCCGACTATTACGATCGAGGAGTACTTTTCATGATTAGTGATTTCGACCTGAAAAAGTAAAAAAGCGACCAAAATCACGTCATTTCGTAACCGTTAACGAGCCTGAAATGACAAGGGCCCGACGATATTTTCATCTTTACACGGTAAGAAAAGAGCTTAAAGGTGACCGCCTCTTATTTACGTTTAACGAGTCAAGAGGAATAACTCAACAATCTTTTCATCTTTAAACGGTCAGAAAAGAGTTGAAAGAAGACCTCCATTGTTACATAACAATTTGTCACCGTCCCTGCTACCCCTCTCCCGCATATTGGAGGACTCATTCCGGGACCTATGAGAAGTGACATGAACTGCAAACACTTGCATTACATTCCCCTGAACATGAGCTTTACTTTCCCTGAAGACATCTCCTGCTAAAAACCCCTAAAAATAGCTCGTTTTCCATTGGCGTGGTTCCATAGTGCAGCCCTCGCGCCAATGGGGCAAATCCTCCAAAGAGGGCGCACCAGTTTTCTCTTTGTCATAGAGTCGCACCCGCACCAACCATAATCATAGTTTTTTTTAACAAACAAATGATGGAAGTTTCGTCCTAACAAATTCCTGGACTGCTATCTATCTTGAGTTGGGTGGTTCGGCTACGGATTTCCATAGAGAGGAAGTGGTTTTCCACCTCTCATGAAAGCTTCCTTGATGATATGGCCAATCCCATAATTATTGTGGATGATCCCAGCTCCCCTTCCTCCATCTATAAAAGCTTGTCCATTTTCCTTGGCAAGCTAGTTCTAGAGTTTTTGTAGTTCCAGAGATTGAGAATTGCCAAGTTTCCAAGAGCTTCATGCTGCAAGAGCCTTCTTGATTCCCATAAGGCCAAATCCAAGCAAGGAGATTATTGTCCAAAATCCAAAGAGAGAGGCTTGTCCTTATTCCTGACAGGCTTTGCGAGACATGTGCTGCTGACTACCCAGCCAAAGGAGAATCTAGTGTCAGAACTTTGGTTGTATTCTTCTTTGATGAATTATTAATGAACGACTATTGGTTATGGTTCCACTCTTATTGTTGTTTGTGATAATGATGAGTTATATCCTTTCTGACTGATATATGGTTGCATATGCTGGATTTTATGCTTGTGTTTGTGTCATTTCTTGTATGTGCAGGTGTCCATTCACGGAGATCGTGGGGATTGTGATCTGCCGGAGCAAAGGAATGGGAGCACCACCTCTTCTACAAACAATAGCGTTGGAATCCAGGTAGGCCTTCATCACTGGTCTGTTAATTTGCAATTAGGAACTTGTGCTATAGCGTTTGATGATTGTTTCTAGACCCAGTCTGGGCTAGTATGGATCGCCTCTGTCCGCAGAGGGGATTT
>APFE030063760.1:0-41015 GCA_000404065.3 Pinus taeda
CCTATATTAGAGTGTTCGGCAGCCGAGCCAATCCTCATGTCCTCCCATTATATGTTCTTGATAAATTGCTAGTAAGGGAAATTGCATACCAGATTACAGCTGAGAGTACTACACAGACTCTCAAAAAGGAGAAGAAAAGGGGCTGGCCTACTTTTCCCTTCAGATGTGGTGTCTTTACTCTGCATGATCTCAAACATGCGGAAAAAGAGGCCACAAAGATTCAAGCTTTAACTCTGGCTACAATCCCGAATAGAGCATTTGACCCAAAGCGAACTGCCTATGCCGCCTTGGAACATGCCAAATTAGCAACGTTTGATCATAAAGAAGATATGTTTGATGACATGTTCTCTTCAGCTGAATCAATAGGTCAAGCCAAAGAACTCGCCAAGATGAGATACAACGATGAAGGGTTAACTGAGTTTAATAAACTTAGAGAGCAGAGGTTGCAAACTCTGCCTCTAGATTTATTAACGCTAACCCCAGCAGCATCATCAAGCGAGCCGGGTCAGCAACAGACGAAGGAACCTCCTGCTACAACGAAAGATCATAATAGCGAGCAGGAGGAACAACAGAGGAAAGACCAAGAGGAAAAGCACAAAAAGGAACGGGAAGAGCGGTTAAAGAAAGAGTAGGAGGAGAAACAGTGAAAAGAGCAGGAGGATAAATAGCAAAGAGAGCAGGCGGATAAACGGTGAGAGGAACAGGAGGAGCAACAAATGAAAAAACAAGAACAATTACTGAAGGAGTCTCAACCTAAACAGACCACCACCGATACCAACATGGGTACTATCACAGACCCTGAATTGCTAAAGGAATGGCAACAGTTCAATACCATTATCAGTGGAGGGAAAGACTCAAAAAGTATTGATACTCCTAAGACCAGCAATATGCAGGATGATACGTCATCTCAGGTTCTGAGTGGAACCAGCGGCCCACCTAAATCAAAAGATATTGAAATAATTCCGAAAGGTCCCAGCGATCAAATCATTCTACAAGTAGAAGATATTCCGCCATTGGATGTCTTCTACAGCCCAAGGCACAGAGCAGCGGTAAAACGATCGAGGAAGAGACGAAGGCTTGATCAACCTTCTATCTTTCCAGAACAAATGGTCACAGGAAATGTAGTGTGGAAGGAGAAACTGGATCCCTCTGATGAGTTAACTAAATTGTCACAGTACGCTGGAGCCTATTCAGCTACAACCATCGACAAAGCATCAGAGGTGAGTCTTTTGTTAAAGACTAAAGACCAAGAAATCTCCACTTTACAGACAGAATTAGCCGAGATAAAGCAGAAGGTAATGCAAGCGGAGGAGCAGTTAGCGGCACAACAACAGAGGACAGCGCAGGCAGACGAGCAATTATTGGTGCAACAGCAAATAAATAATCAATTGGCTCAGCAATTGGAAGTAGAGAAACAGAGGATTGATCAGGCAGCGATCCAGAAACAGAACGAATTAACGGAGGCTTTGGAAAAGTTGAAAGCAGCGAATGAGCAAATGGTGAAAACCAAGGATGAGCAAATTGCTCAAATAACATTGCAGCTAGAGAAAATAAAAGGAGATTCGCAGATAACAGAGTTCAGGAAAGAGGCAACATTGATAAACAATGCACTAATATCGCAAATTAAACTCTTGTGTCAACAAATCTCTCAAGCGGAGCCACTCTACAAATTAACTACATCCATAAATGAGCAGGTAGAGAAAGCTAGGGATGACTTGAATCAAGCCGATGAGGCTATTACTGCATATCTTGAATGGCAAGATTTGAAGTCGGGAAAAGCCTCCAATTTGCCCAGGATACTTGAGGTTCATAAAGATATACTTTTCACGGAATGGCACACACAGGTGTTGAAAGCAGAGAGAGCAGCTTCAAGATGTAGATTAACTTCTAGCAATTTAGTTGATCTAGTTAACAACACTCTCTACATAGAAAACATGATTTCCCAGTGTGCACCGGGAAAGATTACTACAACAAATGCATTGGAGCAAACGTGTTATCCAGAGTTAGAAGGCAGAGGAAGATTAATCGCCGGAGTTAATAGTTTAAACATGGAAACATATTGGCACTTCCTAGTTAAGCCTCATGAACAAAGAGCCGCCCTCAAGTGTTTAACAGATGCCATCGAGTCTATGATTCCCGACATCCAAGACGCCACCTATGCTGCCCAGCTCAGTTCGCGCCTCAACAAACCTCCGGAAATTGAGCCAATGCTTGCCATTAATCAGCTCAGATTCAAAGGAAAGCAACCGACTCAATGAATCATCCTCCAGCTCCCCCACATCGCCACCCAAGATAGCAGCAAAAGTTATTAATATCAGTTTAAGTAGCATTTCTATTTTATAGATATTTAGATTATTATTGTATTTAGAGACCCTTTCATGTTTTTAGAAAGGGTCATAAAATTTTGTAATAGAATTAACAGACTGAAGTTTGCACTACTGTGCTTCAGCCTTTATTCTTTTATGAAACTCGACCAGTCGTTCTTACTTTAATGAAGAAAATTATTTATACAATTGTGCACTATTGTCGTTGATTGAAGAATGTTTATGCATTAAGGGAAGAACTACACATAGCGATTGATATCTGGGAGTGGCAAGCAGCTCATATGGTATTTCTATCTGTGTCTGAAGTCATCCTGTGTATGTGAATTGTTATGTAATTATTCTTCCTATCGTTGATTATATGCATGCACTATAACAACAAATCTTATTCATTCCACTATTGGGTGTTCATATGATGTGCCTTTACTTTTAAATCATGTATGTGACAATGATATGAATGTATAAAGTGTGGTAATTTCGCTTCAATCACTCTGCTTAACTATTTAAGCACAACAATCCTAAATAATTCAATATCTATGTTTTAAAGATACAGTCATCTATATGTTCGTCTTTTAGACATAGAGCATCAAAAGCTACGCTTTAGAGCTCAATAGATTCCCGGGATAGTTTCGTTTACTTATATTTTTGTCAATAGTTTAAGCCTTCCGCCTATCACTAGTGTTATCTACAAAGCATTCACTCATCCCATTTATCTATTTCTGGGAAACTGGTCCCATTACCCCCATTCGGAGCCACTATCCCAAACGGAAAAGGAGCTGCACTAAGGTCTGGACCGGGTGGTTTCCCCAATGTTGTTGCAGCGATTTTCGAGGCATCAACAAGTACTTACGTTGTTAAATATGTGTTGTATTGTTTATCATTGTTCTCTCGTTCATGTGGATTAATCTGTCGAATGTTAGATATACCATTCTTTTGTTTTCTTCGTTATAATGACCATCACCGTCATGTGGACTACTCTGTTGGACAATGTATGTGTTTTCCCTTGTACTTTGGTTTTAACAACTGTTGTATCCACTATGGACTATTCCACTAGATGTTAGATAGACCCTTTTTTCACATGTATCTCTCCCTTGGTGGTAGTACTACCTTTGATCTAGAGGCTCACTTTTACCCTATCCGTTACAATAAGAGAACCCAGACACAAAGTTACATTACGCACTCACCAGGCATACTCACCATACTTTCTTGAAGATACAAGAATAACACTCTCATGTGCTAAACAACAAGAGATAAGGAAAATATTTAAGATAATTGCAATTGGGCCATCATACCGGATGGGTCTCCTACACCAAATAGTGTGAGGTTTAGTTGGCACTTCATATCAGGGATATCCCTTGAATGTTGGTGGGTTCAGCACCATCAACATTTCTAGCGCTAGAAGCAGTTGGAGATATTTCCTCCTCTCCTTTTTGAACATCCTGCAAACCCTGTATTGGGCTTATGAGCCTTTCTCTCCCACTAGTAAGGGTAAGATAAACATTGACTTTCTCTCCCGCAATATCTATCACGTAATCCACCGTAGGGTTTTCATCTCCCTCTCTATCTTAATTTAGATGGTATGCCTTCTCTCTTTCTTTCTGTGAAATATCAGGATTCTCTTTCCCCTGGGCATAACTAGTAACGGATACCAGTCCTCATACCCTTCCCCCTTGTGTGTGTGTGTGTGTTGTGTGAAGGTGATCATACATTGAAGAATTTTCCTTCAAGATTGAAGATTACAGTTGTTGCAGTTAGATGGAAATATGAAAGAGGAACCAATTATTGAGATGATCCAGATCTCGGGTGTTACAACAGCAACACAGGCTATCCTAAAGCGTGATCCTAAGAGGAATAAGTTGGGTAGGGCACATTTCTAACCATGTTGAACATTGGTGCAACCCATAACTTGATGAGAGAAGAGGCAGTAAGGAAAGTTGGACTGAAGTTTGTTCAAACTCAAGCTCGTCTCAAGGAAATGAACTCTCCACCAGACAAAGTGATTGGAGTGGCAGATATTGTGGAAGTGAAGATTTGTGAATGGCTAGGAAATGTTGACTTCACAATCGTGTGGAAGGATGATTATGATGCAGTTTTGGGCATAGATTTCATGAATGAGTATGAGTCTATGATCATGCCACATTTGAGGAAGTTGTATATTTACAATGGAAGGGAAGATATACCTTTGAGTATCACTACCATGGTAGCCGTGAGGGGTGAATGTAAGATAACAACAATGGGTGTGGAAGAGGTCATGCGAAACAAGGAAGTTTGTGAGAGTTTGAATCAAATGGATCCAAAACACACGGAGAAAGAAAATATTACTAGAACATTGTCTGATAGGGTTCTAGACTTGGCAAGCAGACTAGAGGTAATGGAGGAGTGCAGAAATGTGAAACTGGAGAACTTGCGAAAGGAGGACTGTGAGGAATACACGTAGAGAGTATAGGAGGAAGATGTTGACACCTGGATCGAGATGTTGGAGCAGGATGAGGATGTAGACGGAATGCCACCAACCTTCCCATCCCCACCATGTTTCTGAACTTAGCATGGAGGATGGGCTCATTTTCATCTTCTCATAATGTTGATAACCCTTGAAGTGATGAACAAGCTATGGAGGTGAGATGGATAGGAGGTTCATATGACAACATGATGTGATGACAATCATTATGATGTGAGATGCATGCATTCTTGTGGAGGAGAAGTTACGGTTGAATTAGCTACCTGATTAGTCACCATCATGAGGGGTACCAACACATGATGTTCTTGCAGAGTTATGACAGGATTTGCATGGAGTAGGTCGTAGGCAGAGTTATCTATTTGTTGACATGATGGTCTTGGAAATGGAGTTTGTTGGGATGGATTTTCCAACAACGAGAACCTTTATAGAGTGGCGGAGGATGTTTGGGCCTAGAGTTGGCTTCATGACCAATGGGTGCCCAAGACTACCTACAAGGATGAGAGAGTAAAAAAATTGAAGGTTGGACTGACAGGTGAGTCAGGAAATGGGCACTTTTCTTTAACATGATTGATACAAAATATATGTTTATTATTTTCAACCAATTATGCTTTTTATTAATTTAGATACTTTCTTAAATATAATACAATGTGATCATAATTAAGAAATTGAGTGAGATGGAAGGGATAATAGAGTGTGGGAGAGAGACATAGAAGCGAGAGATAGAGTGAGAGAGAGGAAGGAAGAGGGAGAGGAGGGGGAGAGAGGGAGCGAGTGACAAGGGAGAGTTGAAGATGGAATGAGGGAGAGAGGAAACAAGGGAAGAGGGAGAAAGGGAGAGGATAAATATACGGAAATAAGAGGAGATAGAGACAGGGAAACATAGATATGGACCAAGGGGGTAGGAGGAGAGAGAGAAGGAAGCAAGGAGGGAGAGAGTGATAGACAGAGTGGCGAGAGAGTGTGTTTATGATTGGGGCAGAGATAGAGGGAAGTGGTAGAGAAGGGGCGAGAGATGAAGGAAAAAGAGAGAGGACTTGAGAGAGATGAGAGAGAGGGGGGGCAGAGAGAGATGGAGTTGGTAGTGGAAGAAAGACATAGAGAGAGAATGATGGATGGGGAGTGGCAAGGGAGAGATGTAGAGTCAGTGAGAGAGAGAGAGAAGGTGGAGAGGCAGAGGGAGCGGAAGAAGGATGGAGAGAGAGAGAGATATGGAGAGAAAGTGTGTATGTTTTGTGGGTGAGAAGGAGATACAAGGGGAGATATAAATATAGATGGGGTGGGGGAAGGAGTAGAAGAGAGATGCAAAGAAAGGGATGGAGGAAGAGGGATAGATACGAGATAGAGATATAGATGGAGAGAGAGAGAGAGAGAGAGAGAGAGAGAGAGAGAGAGAGAGAGAGAGAAGGGGAAGAGATAGAGAGGGAAAGGAAGAGGGAGAGATAGATAGATATGGGGAGAGAGAGAGAGCGTGGCATATGTTTAAGGGGCTGAGATAGAGAGACAAATAAGGATAGCTAGAGGGGGGTATAAATGTAGATGACAGGGGGAGAGAGGAAAGAAGAGAAAGATAGAGTGAGATGGGTGGGAGAGGGAAGGGAAGAGAGAGAAGGAAAGGGGAAGAGAGATAGACACAGAATGGAAGATGGAGAGAGAGGGAATAAGAAAAATTCTCACATAGAGAAATCCAAACATATTAGATATATCTATAAATTCATGAATATTTTAGATTTTCACTAAAATAGATGTATTGATTTCAATGTAGTTGTTGATTTCTAATCATATTTGATCACATGCACTATATGTATTGGTTTTATTGTAGATGTCGCATTATAATTTTATTTAATACCTTACACTAGATGTATTGATTTGAATGCCGATGTTTATTTATACTCTTAATTGATTGCTTCCAGATGATTCATTAGTTTCGGTGTAGATATTAATTTCTAATCCTTTTTTATCGCTTTCACTATATTCATTGATTTCAGTGTAGATGTCGATTTCTAATCATATTGAATAACTTACACTAGATGCATTGATTTCATCATAGATTTTGATTTGTACACATATTTGATTTCTTGCATTAGATGCAATGGTTTCAGTGTAGATATTGATTTCTAATCCTATTTGATTTCTTGCACTAGATGCATTGATTTCAGTATAGGTGTTGATTTCTAATCCTATTTGATTGTTTGCACTAGATGCATTGATTTTAGTATAGATGTTGACTTTTGATTTGATGCAACAAGATATATTATGTACATTAATTTCAAAGTAATTAGATTATATAATGTGTAATGATTGCAGTGTAATTACGTCTCTACGTCCTCCATTTACATATCTATCTCCCATTGTATTTCCATCCTTACCCCCTATATCAACCCCTAAATATACACACTCTCTCTCCATATCTACATCTCTTCATCCCTCCCTATCTTTGCATATGTCTTCTTCCCTCTTCCCTCCCCCCATCTGTATCTCTATCTCCCCTTGTCTCTCCTTCTCACGCCCAAAACATACACATACTCTCTCATAAATACAATACTCGAATTTTCATCCTAAATAAAATGTTTGCTTACCCCAAATGTTTGCTTCTTGAAACTATAAGCTATTTAAAAATAAGTACATTGTTATTATTACCATTTTCCATCATTCAATATTGTTAGAAAATATTTACAATTGAAAATTATTTGGGGTTTAACACTTCATAAGTCACAATGACATAATTTGGATAAAACTACTATTAATATTGTAGAGCAACATAGATAAGGTATGTTGTTTACTACAGTAGCTCGAGTGAAATATTTGAATGTTCTATGATTCCAACTATTCTTTTCATATGATCGATATGAGAAAATGGAAAAACTAATAAGTATAACAATAATAATAGTATAACAAAATAGTTTCTAATTGATTGTAATGAAGATTTCTTGTAATTGACTATATTCTTAGTATTGACATTTTATATCTATCAAAATTGTCACATTGACACTTTGCACTCAAAATTTGTATTTTATCATTTTTCATCTTTCAAGTTACTAACAGTCTCTCTCATCTCTAAAAACTGAGGTAACTAAGAAAATTTTAAATTAAGTTGACCAAATTAATATTAGACATACTTAGCATATTTAAAATGATCAAAATAGTTAGATTTTCAACAATTATTTTATGACCGCACACGATTGAAACTAGCCTATGTCCATCTTAACACAGGATCTATCAAGCACAAAGAGGGATCAAATCTCTCGAAGTGCAAAACTTTCCTCACGTTTTGCACTCAAAAAAGAGGTTTTCACCTCAAGAGATTTGATCCCTCTTGGTGCTTGATAGATACGATGTTAAGATGGATCTAGGTTGATAATATAAAGAGATATGATGAATCTAAGCTTGTATTCTTGCATTGTATTCCCCATACCTTTAAATAGTCTCCATCACATGGAAAATTAATAAACCCATCTAATGACTAACCCAAACTTATATATAACTATTATTTTTTCGTTATAATTTTATTTATTTGAGAGTCCAACAATTATATAAATAAATTGAAAATACTACTACTATATATATAATATATATAATATATATATATATAAATATATATATATATATATATATATATATATATATATTAGTACACACACACACACACAAACACACTAGTGGAATTAGCAACTCAGTCATTCCCTTACTTGAGTGACATGGGGTTGATTTTAGCTAGAACTACTATACCTAGGGCCTACCAACTGTCCTCTCCATAGACTGGGCTACTCTAGGGGATTTGAACCTTTTGTCTCTTGGTTTACATAATAATTCATATCACGGAAATAACTAATTAAATTGCACCCTACAAACATTTTAGGCAATAAATATAAAACTGATTGAACTCATATAATTATAAATTACATTTACATAAATAATTGAAAACTATTTAAAGATTCAAAAAAATACTATATTATTAAATTAATCTAATAAAATAAAGATTAGAAATAATTTCCCATTGTGATCATAAATTGCCATTATATATATAAATAAATTAAATAAGTACTTTGTAGATGGAGAAATTTACTCACTTGATATTTTAGATCCATCTTAATCCCTGATCTATGAAGCTCTAAGAGGGATCAAATCTCTCAAGGTTAAGTTGGATCGAATATGAACACTTGATAGATCCTGGGATAAGTTGGATCTATTTTGGTTATACAATACTATATAATATCTATACTTGTATCTATGTGTCTCATTATCATTCAATTTCTCTATCTCAACCCCCAAACATATACACTCTATCTCCATATCTATCTATCTCTCTAACCCTTCGTCTTTCTCTTCCTCTCCCCCTCTCTCTCTACCCCTTCTCTCCCTCTCTCTCTCTTCCCCTTCTCTCCCTCTTTCTTTCTCTTTCTCTCTCTCTTCCCTCCTCTCTCTATCTAACTCTTTCCATCTTTCCCTTCTTACTCCCTCTTTCTCTCCACCTTTCTCCCTCTACATCGTTATTCTTCCCTCCCACTCTCTCCCATTCTCTCTTTTGATTCTTCTCTTCCTTCCTCTCCCTCCCTTTCTCTCTCACATCCCTATGTCTCTACCCCCATCACTCAATCTCTCCCTCTTCCCTCCAACTCTTTCACTATCTCCCTCCCTCTCTCCTTCTCACTCTCCCGTCCATTTTTGTGACTCCCTCTCTCTCTCTTCCCCTTTTGTCCGTTATAAAATCAAAAGGAATAAAATATTTTCTTACTTTGATAACAACTTGTGATATTTTTTAATTATATTGTCCTCTTATGTCTTATTTTCATCAAAAAACTATCAAACAATAAAAAGCATGAAGATCACAATAACAATAAAACATAATATGTAAGATCTCACCTATGGAAAAACCCCTCCTAGGGGAAAACCCAGTTAGAATTCTCTTCTTCTTATAGAATGAAGACAAAATGAGACCTTCAAGACCTCTAGACCAAGACAAAGATTCCCTCCAAGAACCAAGTCATCCTTCCAAGAAATGCTTCTTCACATAAGCTTATGTGAACAAAGTCAATGAAAGTCAAACTTCTTTTTTGTTGGTCAAATCATAGTCTCGGCCCTCAACTATAGGTTTGCAACTTACTCTGTAACTTTCAACACTATAACAGTTCAAAAAACCTTGTCCTCTTTGCACGTGTGAGCAGAAATTGTTAAGAATTAGGTCTTCTTTCCTTCACCAAGGTTTCTTATTCTCTTCTAGTCTCTTCACACTTCCTTTCTTATTCTTTTTGTTGTAGATCGAACTAAGTGATTGAAGGTGTTAAATGAATATGAATATCACTTCTATATATAACTTTCCATGTGGTCGAATAGGCCTTCCTAGGGTGATTCTTCGAAAATCCGACTTTGTCTTGAAGATTTTTTCAACACTTTAAACCAAAATAAATATTCTTCTTATGATGCAAAATGGCCTAATAGGATTATTATATATCATGTACAAATGAATCTCGTTGGATTTTTGAAAAAATAATTATTTTGACTTAAAATACTTAAACCATGAAGAATATGCTTGACCTAATTAACTTGAGCATGAAACCCATGCTTATAAAATAATAATTCTTTTTCTCCTTTTTCCTTTGACATCAAATATACAAAATCAAGAGAGCAAGAGTCATTATTAAGAATGAACCTAATTACATCTTTCAACGATCTCCCTATATCCCTCATCTCCTCTTCTCTTTCTTCCCTCCTCTCTTCTCTACCTCATTTTCTCGCCATATCTCCCTTGTCACTCCCTCTTTCTCTCCATGTCTATGTCTCTATGCCTTTGTTATTTCCTCTCTCTCTCCCCCCCTCTAATTCTCTCTCTCTCTCTCTTTCTGTCTCTCCCTCTCTCCTTCTCTATCACCCTCCTTTCTTTGTTGCTATTCTCTCTCTCTCTCTCTCTCTCTCTCTCTCTCTCTCTCTCTCCAACCGTTTTACTATCCACCTCTTCTCTCTCTCTTAAATTTGATCCCATTCTATTACATTTAATAAAGTATATAAATTTAAAAAGTTTAATTGGTTGTAAGATATTAAACATGTGTTTTGGATAAATCATGTAAAATAAAATACAATAATGAAAAACTTAAAAAAAGCATGCTATATCTTCCTCTAATATTGTTAGTCATTTCCCTTGCTCTCATCGGTTGGATCCTTAGTTAGGATGGATCTATGATAGTTCTTCATAATATTATTTATATTATATAAAGTTCACATCATTATACATAAAAGTATTCTCTTTGTAATTTTATTGAAACCTTGATTTAATTTGTATGGAAATATTTTTAGAAGTTGTGAGAATAGAGGGTTTAGATATATCTCACAAGTGCCTATAACATTTTTCCTTTTAGATTGGATTGAAAAAAAGTTGTCAAATTAAATTAAAATAAGATATTTTGATTATGAAATAACTTATGGTTTTTGGGCATGTGTTATTGAAAAAGTCATGATATTGGACGATGGCATTGTAACAAATCATATTTGCAAATTAGTAATATTTATTGTGAAGTGCGGGTAAATATTCATAGTTATGTATCTTTTCATATTGTTATTAAATATTTTGAATGTGAAATAAGTTATGGTTTTTTGACATGTAGTATTGATAAGTAATGGTATTGGGCCATGGTATTGTAAGATATCTTATTTATAGGTTAATAATATATATGGTAAAGTGAGGGTGAATATCCATGGTTAAGAAACTTTTTATATTGTTAATAAAATATTTCGATTATGAAATAATTTATATATTTTTGGGTAGGTTGTATTGGTAAGCCATGGTATTGACCCATGATAATGTAATAAAGCCTATTTAGAAGTTAATAATACCCATTGTAAAGTGGGGGTGAATCTTCATGGTTAAAAATCTTGTTATATTGTTATAAAATATTTTGGTTGTGAAATAAGTTATGGTTTTTGGGAATGATGTATTGATAAGCCATGGTGTTGGCCCATGGAATTGTAACAAATCCTATTCACAAGTTAAATTAATTTTAAGATTTTTTTAGTTTTTTTCAACTATATTTTTCTTTGTTTTAGTTAAAATTTAGTGGGAATTTTTTGGAATGATAATTTTCAACTCTATTATCAGTTGCTATCAGTTGCAAGTGTCAACTACTCTGTAGTACTTGCGTATCACATGATATAAATTATCTATAACAAATTGAATTTTATTAATTTGGCGTACATTTCAAGTGTCTCAAATTTTTAAAAATATTGAACATCTACATTGAGGTAGCTTGTTGATATGAAACGTAGCAAGTGTCAACCACTTTTATAGTATTTCTCCAACCACTTTTATAGTATTTCTCTACACACGATATAAATTATCTATAAAAAATTGAATTTTATTATTTTTATTAATTTAACTTTTTATTATTAATTGGGTAACCATTTTAATGTTTACTAATATCACTTTCGCTTTTTATTATTAATGAAGCCAATATTTAAATGTTTAAGCTCATTTCCAATATCACTTTAAATTTTTTAATTGAAATAATATTTAAAATTATTTACATACTTGCATTACACCAACACATCTTTTTATAAGTTTCAATAATAAGAGGATTATTTTATTATAAGATTTACTATTTATATTTATAATTTCGAGTTGAATTTAATCTTATTGTACACTTTGGAATATTAAGAATGTAACTGAATAAAAATCACTTGACTTTCATTTTTTCATTTAAGTTTTGAAATAGTTTTAAAATCCACAAATTTATTTACATTATTTTACTTCGACTTTCATTTTTTCATTTAAATTTTGAAATAGTTTTAAAATCCACAAATTTATTTACATGATTTTATTTTTTGCTTAAAAATTATTTTATTGTTTCAAAATTCATGCCGTAAAAATTCAGTATATTGTTCAGCATGTTTTCTTAAAACATTCTGGAGTGTACAAATGATTGGTTTGAAAAAAATTCTAAGTTAAAGATGATAACGAAACTTTCAAACTCAAAGATAAACAAAACCATTTATCAATATTTAAGTGTTTTTAACAACAGGTAAATATTAAGAACAGGTAAATATAAAGAACTATGCGCTTTTTTCAACAGGTAAACTACAAATTTCTTAGTTGTGTAAGTGTTGCAGGATATGTCAACAACTAAATTTGGAATTCTGTATCATTCGAGTAGAGTACCCAATTTCTCTATTATCTAATTTCACTATGTATAGAAGTATAATCATATCTTCACCCAATGTGAATGAATGTTGTGACAAAGTCCCCATTGACATTTTCATTACCTACGATTATCTTCTCCTGCTTTAAGATCGTTCCTCACAATTGATCACCCCAAACAAACAGAAGTGAAGAAGAAGATGTTGGACAATATTTTGTGTGAGTGTAATTGTAATAATGTGTAGAGATCTGCATCAATTTCCGTACTTATTATATCAGGTTCAGCTCAACCCTCCATAATTAGAGAATTTAAAAGAAACCGTAATATACATGATTTATTTGATAACTTGGAGGAGCGAGATCACTGTAGGTAATGAAAAAATTAATGGAGACTCTGTCACAACATTCGCATTGAGTGAAGATATGAATATACTTCTATACATAGTAAATTAGACAATAGAGAAATTGAGTACTCCACTCAAATTATATGGAATTCCAAATTCAGCTGGCAACAGATTGGCGACAGATACTGCAACACTTACATGAGAATATGCATATTTCATAATTCAAATAATGGTTATGGCCACAAATTACTTTGGTGATGAAGATTTAAGTAAAAGTGTTGCACAAGTATTGGAGAAGATGCCTTACATTATAATTGGGCACCACGACATTGAAAATGGATATGACATGATTGGGTAGCATGACAATGCAAATGGAGATGACATGATGTGCAGTGTTTGTTAATTGTTACTAGAAGTTTGCAAGTGGAGAGCGTGCAAAAATATTGGCATGCAAGTTAGCCACCTACTCAACATAGACGATGAGCTTGTAAATTTTTCTTCTTATTTGTAATATGTATTATTTATCCATATTTGCTTTTCAAAATTTACAAAAAAATATGCTTGATAATAGAACCTTAAGTGAAATTGTTTTATTGTTGGTTTTCTTACATTCCAAGTATTATATTTAGAACATGCAGGAGTGAGGCACCTGCTTCTCCACATAGAAGATGAGCTTGTATTTTTTTCTTCTTATTTGATATATGAATTACTCATCCATATTTGTTTTTCAAATTTTATTAAGAAATATGTTTTATAATAGAACCTATATGGTTAGTTCTCTTACATTCCAAGTATTATATTTACAAGGAAAGTGTCTTTTTTGAATCACTCTACAATTGTTTACCTTTTTGTTTTCCACCGTTTATTTGTCCAATAATGGTGAAGACGCGCTGCGAGAACCAATTTCGAACTTTGTCATGCCTTCTGCGGGTTGTACAGAACTGCTCACACGGAAGGTAATCATTTTTGAATCAATTCACTGCCTACAATAATCTACACAGTTTTTTTTTTTAAGTTTCCACAAAATCCTCTAATGGGTTGTTACAAAATTTTTTAAAATCACAATTCTCATTATAAATGTTGGAAAACGTATATAACATTAAAGTCGATCAAATACCTTGAAATCAGCAAGATTTTCGTTCACAAGAAACCTCAAACTCGCGCAACATAGCCTTAAAATAACATCAAACTACAAATCTCACACTAACACAAGTTCATAATTTCAAATAATTGCGCTATCGCCGGTTCATAATTTCAAATAATTTTCAACATTTTAAAAAACACCGTTGAATCAATGAGATAATTCCCCTAGTATGACCGCAAAATAAGAAGTCAAATATTTTGACAAGAAAGAAATATAGGTTAGCCCTCAAACATAAAATATGAAATAGTCCAATGTAGTCGAGAAAACAAATTTTCACATCAAAGAAAAATAATTTAACCATCAAAATTTTGACATCAAAGAAAAATACTCTAACCATCAAATACGAAAAGGTTAAGATGTTAATTTTTTTTTGGAAACAATGTAAACTCTTCCTAATTAAAGCTTAAATTTCGCAGTTCAAAATTACTAGAATTCAAACTTGAACGAAAATAAATTTTCAAATTTAAGATATTTACTGTGAGACTCAATTTCTCGCTTTGTTCGAACAAAATAAAAAATAACACCTTTCCAAAATTTTCATTTATTGCTAGTTATCACCCATTATTAATATGGTTGTAGCGAATTCGGTATAAAGTATACAGTTCTCACCAAGAATTTCTATGTCTGAAACATTGAAACTTATAAATCAGCTTCTCATATCATCTAACATTATATGAAGTGGATATCAAGCACAGATATCCAAGCACAGACCTGGCATAAACGATAAAAGCTTCGAATCCACTCTAGCAGTCAATATTGAATGGGATATATTTAACAAAATCAGAGTTCCTGGTCCTCCTCGTTTTTGGGCCCTAATTTTGGCTATTCTATACCGATGAGCGATTCTCGCCGCTTAATTACTGTGATTTTCAGTTCCTCTAACGTACATTCTCCAGCTACAGCTAAGAGAAGCATTTTGGTGCGTATAGAAATCATGCACTATGCTTTTGGCACGCAGATATGTATGCTTTGTTAGAAAAAATTACAGCAGTCATTCTATATGCTTTAAGAATCTAAAATATGAAATTTAGAAGTCCAGGAATACCTCCAGCCATTGATGACGTTCCTGCTTCACAGTCCAGTTGCTTCTTCAATCCAAGCAAAATAAAAAACACAGAAAATTTGAAGGCACTTCCAAGATATACTCTCGATGGTGTAAACAACCGAAGGGGATTGAGATGCTAGCTTGGGGACCAAACAGATGAATTTATAGCCAAGCTTCCATCAAGCTTCTAATGGCTATGTGTCAGCTGTTCCACAGATCAAGGCAGAGAACGCCAGATGGAGTAATGGACCACTTCAGAAGCTTCAACCAGAAAATTAATTAACTGTAGTTGATTTCCTTAATTTAAGGAAACTACTGCAGTTGGTTTCCAAAAATTAAGGAAAGACTGCAGTTTACTGCCATAACTGTAGGCAACAGTTGGAAAACTTTTAATGGAGCTTAACATTCTTCCACTTGGTCCATACTTCCAAACTTAAAACCATTGACAATCTGTATTAAGTAATAGATACATGAATCATGGCGATAAGTCCTCTAATAACGAGTATTATCTTCCATGTATTACTATGTATTTATTCTTATTATAATTTATGTGGCAACATTTCTTGATGAATAAACCTTATGTTTATTATTGGTCCTTCTTAAATGAATTTTCTCAAATCAACTTAAGGTGCACATAAATATGAGAAAAAAATCAGAATAATTAAGAATTTCAATAATCATTGTCCATACAATGAAAAACTGCATAATGGAACCAAGTCCCATATTCATTACATGATCCTTCAATTTAAATGGTGGCATGCCCTTAGTCAAAAGATCAGCGATCATCAATTCAGTGTTGACGTGCTCAATGGCCACTTTCTTTTCTTTAACACGTTCCCTTATAGCTAAATACTTAATGTCGATGTGTTTATTTCGACTCCCACTTTTGTTGTTTTTAGCCATAAAAACAACAGCTGAATTATCACAATCTATTCTCAATAGCTTAGAGACAGAATCCATAATTCTAAGCCCAGAAATGAAACTCTTAAGCCATACACCATGTATAGTAGCCTCAAAACAGGAGACAAACTCGTCTTCCATAGTGGAAGTGTGAGATTCTGAATGATCCTTCTCAAAAACTATGTTTCTGGTTTGATCTCTCCCATTGATCAAGTCATTTTCAAGAAACTTAAAATTGAGGCTTAATAAAATTTCATGTTTTAGCAATGTAAATCATGCTAAAAATTGAATCTAATGACATAAAAATTGTCTGTGGATTTTTTTTTTAATTCAAGCAGATTCAATTATTCATTCGGAGACATCCGATAAAATTGAGGCTTAATGTTTTACCAATGTAAATCATGCTCAAAATTGAATCTAATGACATAAAAATTGCCTGTGGGCAAAATTTTTAATTCAAGTAGATTCAATTATTCATTGTTTTTGAACTTTATGAATAAAACTATTAATTCAACTCCTGTGGGTAAGATTATGAAATTTATCCTAATTAAATTATATAAATATAATAAAAATTCCTGTGGGATAAAATTTATTATATTAGTCTAATTAATTACAATTTAATGTCTAAATAATATTTATGTGATCTAACCAATCAAAATATATAATTTTAATTAATTAAAGATGTTGTGGCTATTCTCTAATTAATTAAAATTATATATAGATCACTAGACATTACTCTTTACATAAATGGCAATTTGCAGTCAGCATTACCGTAAATGACTGCAAATCTATTGTTCAATTCATAAACAAAACCCGGAGATTGACTGACGCAGCATTGATCTACTTTGCACTTGCATAGCAAATGCAGTTCGAAGGCTAGCTGGCTTGACTTCAGGCTCCGTCCTTAATTTTATAAATCAAACAAAAATATATAAATATCTTTAAGAAAATGAAAATCATAAGCTAACCCGAATCTGTTATTTATGGTATACCAGGAGACACAATTAATAGGAATTATTGACAACTGCCAAAAATTTGTAGTTGAATAACACTGCAGTTGATTAACAGGGTTTCCATTTTTACATTCATTTTCATAGCCAAATAATATAACTGATTTGACAGACTAATGTCGTCCAACCTCTTTTTGAATAACTATTTGGTGTGTCAAAACAACAAACACTATTTTGTCCCTAGCTACAGATCTCATCTATGGATAATGAAATCAGAATATAAGAAATTTTGGAAGTTTGAAGGACATTTCCCAGCCTACGCTTGCATTGGCACTTCTTAAGACTCGGCCAAGGAGAGAACCCATATCATCAGAAATCACTTAGAAATTAAAACCACGGTTTCACACACTAAGGTACATCCTGCATGGCAGTGGGCCTTATGAACTCGCATGTGCAAGGAATGTGACTATGTTTATAGAAGCTATGGATAACAGTAAGGCTGCTCATAACCACTCAACCAAGGGCTGTGGGCAATGAAGAAAACAAGGGAGCTCTTTCGATTCGAAGATATATTCTGAATTCTTCTTACAAACTACCCATGGGCTTAGAGGATAACAATATATGGAGATTGATGTCATTAGAAGACATTTGCCAAACTGATTGATTTTGACATCCACCTTAACCTCTTATGTAGAGATCTGTAGCTATATGCCCACAATTTATGGCTTGATTTACAGGCAGGCAATCCGGAACTTCAAATTCCAGGCTCAAGATTCTTAAACAAATACTCACATACGTTGTCATGGGATAAGGTATCAAAAATCTGATATGTACCACGTTTTTTCAAAATACCATGCAAGTTATTGTTTATGGTTTCAACTTTCAAATTTAGGCTACTCTTATAAATTTGGTCAAGATGCAACCTGCAATTTTGTAAATTTTTAGGAAGATGCAAAAAGCAATATTGTAAGCTTTGTATTGAGCCTCACTGCATTATATATTGTACCTTCATATAATCCATCCCGCTTTTAAAAAAGATAAGGACATAATTTCATACCATGCTACGTTATGCCCAAACTGTCCAAAGCCCTAAAAGTTTTCTTTAGATCCAATGTAGAAACTACCTAGTTGCCTGATCACCTCAGAAAAACTGAAGCCATTTTAATTTGATGAAAAATGCCCGCATTTGCACCATTCAGCCATTCCAGTTTTAAGTGAAATCCAGACGCCGAGTAAACCCACTGCAACATATGGCTCTTAAGGTCTACTCCCGTTTTCCCTTGTCAGGCATTATTTTAGTCAAGCTACTATTATTTAATTAATTCCCTGATTTTAATTTTGGTACGGATGCTTTTACACCGAACTAATTTAATTTCCATTTGCTTATCTCCCTCATTTAAATCAATCAAATGAGAAAAAATACATGTGAAAGTAGTTCAATGGAAATGCATTAGCAGTGAAAAACAGAAAATGAAACTAAGGACTTCATTGTAAAAATAAAATAATTCCATTAACATCCGACAAAATACCAAAAATGGGTAAATGAGATTAGGCAATACAATAAATGTCATCTCAATACGTAGGATTGCCCTCAACTACCCGGGAAAGAAAGAAGAAAAAAACAACAAGACAATCAAGAAAGTGCTCCCCTGACATGGCAGTTTAGCTGTACCAAAGCAGTGATGGTGATCACTGAGAAAACGTTTTCATTGAGAAAGTGAGCTGCTTGTGGTGCCTGGCGTATTTGGCAAACTGTAGTGATTCTGGAATTGAAGGAACCGCTTAATACTGCACCTTATGAGAGCAGATCACCCCTAAATAGTACTGCAAAAGCTTCGGCATACATACAGTCCTTACCGTTGCAAGAAATGTCTTTACTCTTGCAACAGAAACCATGAATGGGAATTGCTCTCCGAATACTTAACTATGGTGTCTCATGGAGTGGTCATAAACGCAGCAATGAATGCCAACTTTCCACAAGGGTAGTATGCACCGTGGCAGGTTCGAACCCACCCACATACTTCCGTGGACTGTGTCTAACCACAAACCAAACCAATTCACTGTTTCTTCATTCCAAGAGTAGTAGGTGAGATATTAGCAGTCATTGTTATGCAGAGAACACATTAAATTGCTCCATATGAGATATGGTGATTGTTTAAGTGTGGTTCTAAAGAATATACCAATAGAAAAGACCGGTTCATCAAACCTAAAGAGGCATTAGATCGACAGACAAGAATTACCATCTGAGTGGAGTATTTGTACACAAGGTGACCAACAATAGCCTAACATCAATAATAATTCATGCCTGATAATCTTGCCAGCATTAATGCATTGAACCCCATAAAATCTCAACAGTTCAAAGCACTTGGGGCTCTAGTACTAGAATGGGTATTATCTCCCAGGAAGTCCCAATGTAGCACCTTTCCTAATACAAGACATCAAAGACAAAATACACTTCCTCCAGACTGTCCAGCTTTATACCACGGAATCGAAAAAAAACTGGGAAGCTTTATGTCTGAGATGTTGGACTATAGAAATGAGATCTTACAAACACAGAAGCAAGAGCTCAAAAGCCCAACTAACCAGAGACTGGCCAACATATTCCATGAAAACAAAAAAGACAATGAAAATTCATAAATGAGTTGTTCAAACTCGGAAATCAGATCCTAGATTTCTAATATTTTGAACGTGTCCTGAGAGCAGTGTGGTCATACCCAGAATCCTTTCACTAGACAAAGTGAAATAGGCGTATAATATTACGCTCTGTTCCCAGCAACCTCAATTTTTAAGTCTGTCTTATATTGTCAAAGGCCAACATGGATACAAGAATTGAACAACGTAATCAAATAAGTCAAATAATTCAAAACTCTAGATGGCAATGCAGAGAAACTAGACTTACATGGCAGCCATAATTTCGTGAAATGGGTACAAGGAAATTCTGAATCCTAGCCTGAATCCGAGACACCCACTATCTCAAAAGACTCATGAACGTGCTTCAGCATGGCCTCGTCCCTTGCCCAGTCCTGAAACGGAGCATTGCCTGCCTGTGAATGCAGGGCCAAGGCACGACCAGCAAGCTCATGCCTGTCCTGGTGCCTGTAAATGTATGGCCAAGGCACACAAAGAAATGGCCGATGCCAATCCTAACCCTCGCCTCTGGCATGGGACAATCAACCTTGCCATTACACTATAAAACCTCTTCAAGGACATTGGGAATAATTTTAATTAAATAAAATTAATTTAATTAAAATTAGCGCTGAATATGAGTCTGTAGATATTCACATTATCACTTAAACTCAGTATATGTTTCCCTTGAATGAAATCCGAATCCCATTGCTGAGCACAAATTTAGTCAAAATTGAGCATATATATATATTTTATATGCTTAATCTACGGCAAAATATGTAAGAATGTAATAATGGGATCATACATCTTAATTAAAAGGCAAATGGAAACATTGGTGTTCAAGCAAGGCCAAAGAAGCATACCCCATTCCTGTGAAATTGCATATTTAAATCCGCTAAAATTTTGTTATTTCTCTGAAAATTTTACTCTATCAAAGGCTTGGAAATGCTAATATTGATTACTGTAATGCAAACTAAAGGACTAATATACTGTCATTCATACATTACTCCGAATTCACAACCTTAAATCTGCCAAATATGGCTGATCTCGTTAAAAAAAAAAATTGTTGCAATGGCCGTTTATAACGAATATGAATTATTGAGGAATTTTGTCGCTGGGCTTTGACGTGTGAAAAAAAAATCTGAATACAGTCTCTCCAACAAAAAAAATAAAATATGATTATAAAAACCAAACTTTAGCAGGAATGTACAAAACAATAAAATACAAAATTAATTGCCAAATTAAATCTCCCTACCAAAACCACGGGCAGCGACATCCGTAGCAGTCATGATAGGGCTTTTGCCAGCCTTAAACTCTCCCAACACCCAGTCCCTTTCGGCCTGGCTTTTATCACCATGGATGGATAAGGCCCTTACTGAAACGTATTGGCTCTAATCCCCTTGGACCATTCAAACGCGGCCAAATATCATATTTTTCAGAACCGTCGGCAAACAGCTCGGGATTAGCCAAAGTCGAATTCCAGAAATAATATATATTATGTTAAAGGCCAAGTCCATGGTTGCCGTGTTCGAAGTTTCATATCTCTAATTCTAACTTAATAACGTCCTACATGTTTGCAGATGAAACTTCAAATACGGAGAACACATCAAGTCAGAGATACACCGTGCTCTGATACCAAATGTTAGAAAAATTTACAGCAGTCATTCTATATGCTTTAAGAATCTAAAATATGAAACTTAAAAGTCGAGGAATACCTCCAGCCATTGATGACGCTCCTGCTGCACAGTCCACTTGCTTCTTCAATCCAAGCAAAATAAAAAACACAGAAAATCTGAAGGCACTTCCAAGCTATACTCTCTCAGCTACATGGTGTAAACAACTGAAGGGGATTGAGATGATAGCTTGGGGACCAAACAGATGAATTTATAGCCAAGCTTCCATCAAGCTTCTAATGGCTATGTGTCAGTTGTTCCACAGATCAAGCCAGAGAACTCCAGATGGAGTAATGGACCAGTTCAGAAGCTCCAACCAGAAAATTAATTAACTACAGTTGATTTGCTTAATTTAAGGAAACTACTGAAGTTGGTTTCCAAAAATTAAAGAAAGCCTGAAGATTACTGCCATAACTGTAAGCAGCAGTTGGAAAACTTTTAATGAAACTTAACATGCTTTAATTGTAGAAATATTTAAGATAACAATGAGCAATACGAATAGAACCCAATTAAACTGTGTGCAATTCGAAAATGATCAGACAGTTTCAAACAAACTAAAGCAAGTTACAATCATAAATAGACAAGTGTATATATATTGTACGGTAGATCAACATTCTTAAATAAACTGTGTCGCTCATCTTACAAATTATTCTCATCTACGTCAAAGTGACACTAGAAAAGAAAAAGTTCTCAATATTTCAAGATGTTATGCACACATGAAGCCGTGGTGCTTCACTTTTGAACCAGGCGACACTGATTTCCAATCCGAGCTTCACGATTCTCATGTGAACATCATCTAATGCCTTGGTTACTTTTTTGCCATGAACTCTATGATGTAGATGTAAGCAAGAATTTTAAACATAGCAACAATGTACTCTAATATATCCACAATTCAAACACCAGAAGATATTGGGCTTTCAACAATAATTATATCTTTGATCAAGAAAAGACCCTTTTCAAGAGCCAAAGAATTATGCGCGCCTATTGTTATGCTTCATGCACTTGCCCCTGGAAAATACTAGGGACATCATCCCAGCCCTCAGTTTCACTTGATATGCATTGAATTACAGCATCAACAAACACATCCCACGGATGCCCCAAAGAAACGTGACAATAAAGTCATGGTCCTCGATCCAGTCCATTCTCAGGATAGCAATCTACTGATTCAGATCTTTACTACTGATATCTATTGCATTTCCTTTAGTAAACTTAAGGAGGGCAATGGCAATCCCTATTCTTCTCAAAAAATTTGAATTAAGTTTACTGAAACAGCTACAATAGATATCATTAGTGAAGATCTGAAACATGGGATTCCTAAGAAGGGCCTTCATCAACGGTCATGACGGATTGTCATTTGTTTTCGGGTATCATTGGGTTGTGTTGGATAATGGTGTAATTGTATGCATAGCCAGAGAAATTGAGGGCTGGGATGACCCCCTGCTATTTCGGAGGTGCAAGTACACTAAGCAGAACAACAGGCACTGCATAATTCTTTGGCCCTTGGAAAGGGTCTTTTGCTGATGAAAGATATAATTATTGATGAATGCCCAGTCGCTCCTGGTCTCCGAATTGTGGATATGTTAGAGTACATTGTCGGTGTGTTTAAATGTTTTTCTGAGAAAGGAAATCGTGTCATGTTTACTTAATAAAGTTAAACTACAGGTACAATAGATATACACTTGTCCATTACCTTGAATATCAATGTCAATCTGTTCCTATTTTTCTTTAGTTTGCTTAAAATTGTCTCAGTTCGAATTGCACACATGTTGATATTTTTAAGAACGAAAATGTGAACTTTCGAAAATGTTCAATGACTCTTTTCTTTCTTAAATGTGAACTTTCGAAAATGTTCAATGACTCTTTTCTTTAAAAATGTATTTGGGTAAAAATTGTTATTATGCATTTGTTAATAGGTTGAGCACTTATTACTTTGATCAAATAAAGTAAATAATTTTCAATTTTATAAAGTGAATTTTTGAGATTAATTTTTTATTTATTATAAAAAAATATTAACATTTATCTAAAATACTATTAGTTGTAATTTTAAAGATCTTATTGGAGAATACCTTGTAATTTGTGATATGATTTGATATGATGTAACACTGAAATTTAATGTTGATCCAATCATATCAAATTTTCTGTCCTTTTTAGCTGATTGGCAAAATCAACCTGCGCACTACAGAAGCTCCAGTTTTGGACATTTGTCGTTATATACATAATATGTTATATACGTAATATGATATAGAATGTTGGGATTTGATTTGGACGTTCCCATCTGTGACCCTTATTGCTATTACATTGTTCTCTCTTATTTTCGTAATCTTATTGTATTAGTTGTCTTACCGACCAACAATCAATCCAACCCTCCTCTTAATTGACTAGGTCTCGGTTCATTAACTCCTACTGATCTCGTATCATTAAAAACCCATGGTATGAAAGCTCAATGTCGTTCTCAGAATGTATACTTAACCAAACTATGCATTTCAATAGAGAAGTCGTCGAAGTATATCAGACCTTGACTTAGGAATTTTTTTTTTTTTTTTTTTTTTTAAAGTATAGCCTGGAGTTGTTCAGATTGTAATGTTATGAAAACTATCGAATTCATTAATCAAAATCAATTCAACAAAATCGAACAAATTAAGAACGAAAAATTTAAAGATCTCTGAGTTTCTGTGTTCCGGACAAATTCAGAATTGCACAATGTTTATCTTAGCCGGAGAATGTAAGGTAGAAAAATTGCAAATCAGAGAATGAAAACGGGGAGAATCGATCATAAGGACAGAATAGCCAAAATTAGTGATAATCCGGAATCGCGTTCAATACATGGATAACGCTCAGGGGCCAAAATAGAGAATTCCAGGAGAAGCCTGGTGGACCATAAAATCCAGAGGAACTTCTCGTCAAAGGGTACCAAAAGCGAAATGAACTGAGCGAACCAGAAGTGGAATAGAGGACAGAACAGGAAGCCAAAATCCTGGCCGTAAAGATGCAGGACGATGTATTAATTAATCAGTATTATGTCTAATATGTATCCCATTGAATACTGATCACTGTAGTAGATAGAGCTCATTCAGAATTATAGCTAGGAATTAATACAGTTATAGCTAGGAATTTCAATGTCTGGAACGTTGAATATTAAAAATCAACTTCTCAAATCATCAAACCTGGTGTGATGTGGATCTCAAACACTGACCTAACATAAACAATAAGAGCTTCGGAATCTCTACTAACCAATTCCAAAAATCCTTCAAGAGCGCAACACATAATATTAAAAACAAACCGCACTAATGGGTATCGACTGCTGAACTTAAACAGCGGTGGTGTTCCTGGCCACCTCGCTCATTGTATGAGATATCTCTGATGAGAAAAGATGAAACGAATCTGTCGTAATGTTGGCTTTCTCATATCTTTATATCAATTCCATGTGAAACGGTCATCAAGTTAACATTCATTTCCATGTGAAAGAGAAACGAATCAGAACAATCAAGAAACGAACGCATTTAAGAGAAGATGAAACGAATCAGCTGAATCTAGCGTAATGTTGGCTTTCTCGTAGGGTGATCAAACCAGGCCACTAGTAGGCTATCTGGTTGTAGTAGAATTGGGTCACTCGTAAGAAAATGGCTACATTATTTCTAGTGAATTTTTTCTATGGATGCACATAATTAGCCAAAAGGGATACGATATAGAGCACACAAAGATGATTTGTTCACTATCATAACCTATCGACCAAAAGCCATAATTCTTTGTACTCACAACAATTTTTTAATTAGAGAAGTTGAATAGAGGAGCCTCACCTTCCAACTAGGTTTTCCTCTCAATAAGGTCTCTTAAGTCTTAGGTCTCTTAAGTCTTATCTCATGCCAAATATATTCATGTGTCACATCTCCCTTTATTACTATTCTTTTTTCTTTTGCAAATTATCTATCTAGATATAATACTTTTCTTTCTCTTATGTTATATATTTTTGCTGACCTCTCATAATTTATTTCTATGTAGACAAAAGTATCCCAACATTATCATCTCAAATAAAAGTGCAAGTTCTTTTTATATTACAAACTGCATATACAGTTATTTATTACTCACTTTCTTTCTTGTTTTCTTACCATACAAAATATTGGATTTTGCCCGAGCTTTAATTTAAGTCTCAATAGCTAGAAGTCCTTCCAAGAAATTAATACATATATATTTATTATACTTGTATGGTTTATATAGCCATTATGGTCTTTTTATAACCTACACACATATAAAACTTTGGACTTTATTTATATTCGGTATGAATATCAAGGCCTTACTTACAGCTAATAATTTTATCAAAACCTTTGTGCTCTTAGTTAAAACTTATGTATTCATCTCATTACTTCACATATGCATCCCATTCCAAACTGATTTGCATAGAAACCATCCTATGTATCAATTATGTGTATAGGTACTCGCATACCTCTTAAACATTTTTATTTTCCCACCCAAATTAATTTGGTTATGCATGTGCTATAGTATTCTATAGTGCCTAGCATATGAAAGCTGAAAAGTATTGTATTGAATTATTTCTATGTTATTACCTTTTTCACTTCTTATGGTTATAGATCTTTTTATCTAATTGTCCGCAAATAGGGTTTTCGTTAATAGCATCCTAGGTGTAGGAGACTTGTTGGCACTTTAATCACCATTGATTCTCACTACAATCATACAAAGGGGATCTATTAGCAGTTGGTTAGGGTAACTACCTACCCTAACCTCACCATCATGACATCATTTGCACTATGACAAATGACTAAATGGCTCCGGCTACCTGAATCCCTACTGGAGGTTTTTCTTCTCCTTCAACAGCTAAATTTGAATTCTTTACTAGTAGAGATTTATAGTAGTGGTCCAGGTCATCTACCACACCTTCCAGTCATCATGGAGCTTTATAATAGTGGTCCAGGTCATCTACCACACCTTCCAGTCATCATGATTTGAAGGTAAACGTCTAGTTCCTATTTTAATTTTTGGAGGGTAGGTTTTTTCATTACATTTTCTTCTTGGTTGACTTGACTTAATTTCGATGCTAACATAGTATCTATGTAATGAATTGGTACATTCGAGTTTGGGAACTTCGAACAAAGGTTCTTCCTAGAAGACAATTATTTGACCTGTGAGAATAAACCTGAAATGATTACTGTAATAGTTTCTCTTCCTAAAGGTGAGCCTAATACCTTCCATGGCATATTGTAAGGGTTTTCATCCACATGTTGTCTTTAAAAAATAATTACAAGTTCTTCCATTGATAATCCTTGTGTTCCTTTATGGGAATGGGAGGGTCTATTCTTGTTGACTCTTGAATATAAAATATCATGGCCCTCCTATAATTTCTTTATTTTCTTTTGCAAACATTTTCTTAAAATTTATGAATGTAACACTTGATTTGTATTTCAAGTGAGGTATGTTGCGGTATGGCTCTTGCAAGGTCTTTGAGGAAATTAAAGATCTTTCACATATTCTTCTTTGAATACTTAAGAAGTCCACATTCTAAATCCTTTTGGTTTGACTCTTGTGAGCCTTGTTTAGCTATGAAACCTAAGCCCTCACTATTGATTGTCTTGCGTTATTAACTTATTATAGACGACCACTTCCAAAATTACTGCATACTTGATTTTTTTTAGATGAGGGTTATGAGTATTCTCGTCTTTAAGTATAATGGAAAGACCCTCATAGGCTAAGAGTTTAAATTACTATTTAATTTGTCAATAATTGTAAATTTTGCAAGTAACTCAAGTCAGCAATGACCTTAGAGGGTCACTTGTTATTTCAATAGGTAATTATTACTTATTTCTTTTAATTACATTCTATAAATTTTGTGCCTATTGTGATATTGAACATACATACATATATATGATTTGCATGCACTCTAGTTTTATGTGTGATGAAATTGTAATGGTAACTTCCAAATGTTTAATAATTCTTTTTTACAAATGACTTCTTCTTGTATTACTCTTTGTCTAATGGAATATTTTATAATATTTTACAAAATATCTTCACATGTACTTCCTAAGTATATATGGATATGTATTCATTAGTTCCCATTTTGTAACAGTTCTATAATCTTTTAGAATTAGAGGGTATTTAATTTATTTCATTCTTGTTTTATGCAATCGCTTGCATGTGCAACCTACTGTGAATTTTTTGTTTTTTTCTGATTTAATACAAGAGAATGTATATATTTTTCAATATATCATTTTGGTTAAGAGATAACTTATATATTGAGACATGTAAATAGATTTATATATCTATATAAAGACATTTTTTTCTAGTCCATGGCAACAAAGGTACGTGTAACCAGGAACCTTTGTTAGTCCCTAAGTCCTATTAATTCCAACCCGCAGCCAAACATGTAGTAAATATGATGGTCATACCATCTGGATTCTCTCAAGGGATTTCAACCTGGGCTTAACCAAAAATTCCTCCCTGTATTAGTTTACTATTTATTACTCTAGCTCTTATCATGGGAAAATATTATATAACTACATTCTCATTTAGACTCTCTTCTGAGCAATAACCCAAGTCTCAAAATTTTATTTTTCTAACTGTATTTAGCTTGTCTCTAACACATATTTCTACGGATTTTCAGTTTTTGGATAGAAATATTCTCTTTCCAATATAATCATTTTCTTTAATATTAGATATAAAAACTTCAATTGACAATAAAAATTTACTGTACAAATTTCTCTGCTATTTCTCTGGCCCGAAAACTTTGCTCCTGCAACTCCTCCAGCCCCGGAACTCTCTTCCCCTGAAATAAAATACCCCGCGCTTTGTGGCAGGGCTCTGTGAAACACATTGAACTAGCCGCACAAACATCTGGCCCAGTTGAACCATATGCAAACATCTGTCCTGCATGCAGGACACTCAGAACACGTACCAAAAACTTAGGACAAACTACCCTATATGAGCGATCCAAACTTTGGTCTAAAATTCACAAAGCGAAACAAGCCATCCAAACTTTGGTTAATTTTTTTTTTGGATTTGGAAATTCAGCAACCCGACAATAAGACCTCCAATATAAAACATTGGATAAAAAGCAAGAAACATCAAGGCTCTAAAATAAAACTTTGGGTAAAAGCGAAAAACATGAATTAAATGCTCTGGTCAACCAAAATTAATAGGGAGTCAACGGAGGATCGAACGCTAATAGTCCCAGCAGGGACTAATAAGAAGAAAACAAAACAAGCTCATCCACTCACTTAATGTTCTATTAATAATAAACTACAGTTTTTTTTTTTTTTTAATTTGAAAAACAAATATTGATAAAAAATAGAAATTAAAAAAAATAAAATAAAATACAAGTTTATCGTCTATGTGGAGCAGTGGTTCACTCCCGCATGTGGGACATGACTCTAAGCCTAAACCATGGGAGAATGCAATGTTTATCAACATATTTTCTTTTCAAATTTGAAAAACAAATATTGAGAAAGAATGCATATTCAAAATAAGAAGAAAAGAATACAAGCTCATCATCTATGTGGAGCAGTGGCTCACTCGTGCATGTGGGACATGACTCTAAGCCTAAACCATGGGAGAATGCAATGTGAATGATAAACATGATTGCATGCCAATATTTTTGCATGCTCCCCTCTTGCAAACTTCTAAGTTCTCATAACAAACACTGCACATCATGTCATCTCCATTTGCATTGTCATCAGACAACCCCTCCACTACTTGTACAACACTTATACTTACAACTTCATCTCGAAAGTAATTTGTGGCAATAAGTATCAGTTGAGGGTCAAAATTGAAGTCAGGTGTATTCTTGTGTAAGTGTTGTGGGATATGTCGCCAAATAAATTTGGAATTCCATATCATTCAAGTGGAGTACCGAATTTCTCTATTATCTAATTTCACTATGTATAGAAGTATAATCATATCTTCACTCAATGTGAATGAATGTTGTGACAGAGTCCCCATTCACATTTTCATTACCTATGGTTATCTTCTCATGCTTTAGGATCGTTCCTCCCAGTGGATCACCCCAAACAAACAGAAGTGAAGAAGAAGACGTTGGACAACATTTGGTGTCGAGTGTAATTGTAACAATGTGCAGAGATCTGCATCAATTTCAATACTTATTATATGAGGTTCAGCTCGACCCTCCATAATTAGAGAATTTAAAAGAAACCATAATATGCATGATTTGTTTGATAACTTGGAGGAGTGATCCTAAAGCACCAGAGGATAACTCTAGGTAATGAAAAAGTGAATGGGGACTCTATCACAACATTCACATTGGGTGAAGATATGAATATACTTCTATACATAGTGAAATTAGACAATAGACAAATTGAGTACTCCACTCAAATTATATGGAATTCAAAATTCAGTTGGCAACAGATTGGCGACAAATACTACAACACTTACATGAGAATATGCATATTTCAAACTTAAAATAATGGTTATGGCCACAAATTACTTTGGAGATGAAGATTTAAGTAGAAGTGTTGCACAAGTATTGGAGAAGTTGCCTTACATTATAATTGGGCACCACGGTAGTGAAAATGGAGATGACATGATTGGGTAGCATGACAATGAAAAGGATATGACATGATGTGTATTTTTTGTTAATTGTTACTAGAAGTTTTCAAGTGGGGAGCGTGCAAAAATATTGGCATGCAAGTGAGCCACCTACTCAACATAGACGATGATCTTGTAAAATTTTCTTCTTATTTGGAATATGTATTATTTATCAATATTTGTTTTTCAAAATTTATAAAGAAATATGCTTGATAATATAACCTTAAGTGAGGTTGTTTTGTTTTTGGTTTTCTTACATTCCAAGTATTATATTTAGAACATGCAGGAGTGAGCCACCTGCTTCTCCACATAGACGATGAGCTTGTATTTTTTGTTCTTATTTGAAATATGCATTACTTATCCATATTTTGTTTTCAAATTTTATTAAGAAATATGTTTTATAATAGAACTTTAAGTGAGGTTGTTGTGTTAAGTATTATATTTACAACGAAAGTGTCTTTTTTGAATCAGTCTACAATTTTTTACCTTTTTCTTTGTTTTCCACCCTACAATTATCATTACTACTAATTTTTTTTCCACCGTTTATTTGTCAAATAATGGTCAAGATGCGCTGCGAGAAGCAATTTCGAACTTTTTCATGCCTTCCGTGGGTTGTACAAAACTGCTTACGCGGAAGGTAATCATTTTTGAATCAATTCACTGCATACAATAATCTACAAAGTTTTTCTTATAAGTTTTGACAAAATCCTCTAATGCGTTGTTACAAAATTGCTTAAAATTGTAGAATATGAAACGAATTATTTTATGCCAATTGAGAAGCCAACAGTACTATGAAGAAAAATACATATAAAAAAAGATAAAAACAATTAAAAAACACAGTGATTGTGTGAGCTAAAAAGTGTTGCGAATCTCATATATTCATTCAAATACTAAATACATTCTTTTATAGTAAAACTATTACTAAAATGAACTCTAAAACAAATCTACTGACGTTACAACAAATTTACAGTACTTTCCAGCAGTGACCACCCTAACAATCTACTGCTTTAATTTTGCAGTGAACACAAAATCTGTTGGCTACATTGTCACCATTTTACATAACTAATTAAGCATTATTCGCAACACTCCCCCTTAATGATTAATGAGGATTTACTATCTTATCTCGTATTTCCAAAAACTAATCTTTTGCCACTGCTTTTGTGAAGATATCTTCTAGGTGATGTTGAGTATTTATATGCTTTAATTCAATATCCTTCTTCTGCACCAAATCTCTAATGAAGTGATATTTCAGGTCAAAATGTTTTGTCCTGCTATGATGAACTGGATTCTTTGCTAACTTGATGGCACTTACTTTATCACAATAAATCACTGTAGGCTGAACTTGTTTTTCTCCAATTTCTTCCAAAAATTTTCTGAGCCAAAGAGCTTGTGTACCTGCTGAGGTAACTGCAACATACTCTACTTCTATAGATGAGAGGGCAACAATGCTTTGTTTTTTTGAGCTCCGTGTAATCAAACCAGAACCAAAAGAGAAACAATTTCCAGATGTGGAATTACGGTCATCAAGACTACCTCCCCAATCTGAATCACTAAATCCAACAAGATTGAACTTTTCAGAAGAGTAGTAATGAATACCAAAATTTAGAGTGCCTTTCACATACCTTAAAATCCTTTTGGCTGCCTTCATATGTATTTCAGATGGATTTTTCATATATATTGAAACAAGTGAAACTGAATATGTAATATTAGGCCTTGTGTGGGTTAGAAATATCAAGCTCCCCATAATACTTCTGTAAGTTTTCTCATCCACTAAATCAGCACCATCATCTCTACATAACACCTCTCCATGAGCAATTGGAGTAGGGGATGGATGACAATCAAGCATATCAAATTTATTTAGCATATCCTGTGCATACTTTGTCTCACAAATGAAAATCTCATCCTTACTTTGATTAAACCTCCATTCCTAGATATTTCATGATCGCCTAGATATTTCATCTCAAATTCAATTCACATAGCAGCTTTGAAGTTTATCAATTCATCTTAAACTATACCCTATACAATAGATCATAAAACATACAAACTTATGGATTAAAATATCAATACCTTCTTGTTTGTAGTAAAAAGGTAGGATCATTCTTACTTCTCTAGAAGCTATTCCTGAAAGTATCCATCAATCCTGCATACCACGCTCATTGGTGCTTGCTGAGCCCATACAAAGCCTTCCTTCAACTTGTATATACATTCTCCTTTCCCTCCACTTCAAAACCTTGTGGTTGCTCCACATATACTTCCTCTTCTAAGTACCCATTCAAGAAGGAACTTTTCACATCCATATGATGTATGCTCCATTGTTTATGAGCTGCTAATGAAATCAACATTCTAATGGTCTCCTATCTTGCTACTGGTGCAAATGTCTCTTCATAATCAATTCCATACTTCTGTGTGAATCCTTTAGCAACTAATCTTGCTTTGTGTCTTTCAACACTCCCATCACTCTTAAATTTGGTCTTATAGACCCATTTGGTACCAATCTTTTTCTTGTCATGTGGAAGCTCTATCAACTTCCAAGTGTCATTCCTTTGAATGGAATCCATCTCTTCTTGCATGGCTTGCATCCAAACATCATTAGTACATGCATCTTCAAAACATGATGGTTCAAATTCAGCCTTGGCTAATAAAGAAAAATTGGCTATCTCACCTATTGGGCTTTCTTCATGTGCATGATTTGCACTCCTCTCATAAATTTTACTCCATCTTCTTACCTTCCTTGTAGAACTTGGAGAAGAAGATGGACTTGAACTTGATGTTGAAGAAATTGATGAAGGGCTACTTGGTGGAGTTAAGCCACTAGTTACAGAAACATTAGTTGGTTGCTCATGATCATTATCAACAATTATATAATCATTCAAAACATATTTTGTCTTCTCAACATGGCCTTTTTGATGACCATAAACTCCCCCTTCATAAAAAATTACATATCTTGAGACAATAAGCTTGTTAGTTATAGGATTATACAATTTATAAGCCTTGCTTGTCTCACTATACGCAATAAAAATGCATAACTCACTCTTTGCATCTAACTTTTTTCTATTTTGATCAGGTACATGCACATAAGCCAACCAACCAAAAACTTTGAAATGATTAACATTAGGCCTTTTTCCATACCAAGCTTCATAAGGAGTCATATTTTCCAGTGCACTGTTGGGGCTACAGTTGAGGATGTATAATGCTATTGCAACTGCATCTCCCCAATAAGAGTTGCTCAATCCCTTAGTTTGTAGCATGCATCTTGCCATTTCAACCACAGTACAATTTTTTCTTTCAGCTATGCCATTCTGCTGCGGTGTGTATGCTGTAGTATGCTACCTCGTGATGCCATTCATATCACAATAGATCTGGAAAGCTTTTGAGCAGAATTCTCCTCCATGGTCAATCCACAAACATTTTATTTTGCACCCTCTGTCATTTTCTACAAGGGATTTGAACTTCTTGAATGTATCTAGGGCTTCACTTTTGGCCTTCAAAAAATATACCCAACAATTTCGTGAGTAATCATCAATATAAGTGATGAAATATGATGAATTGCCCAAACTCTTAGTCTGCATAAGACCACATATGTCTGAATGAATAAGCTGAAGCGGGTGATGAGCTCTCCATGCACTACCCTTTGGAAACCTTTCCCTTGCATGCTTTCCTTCAGCACATCCTTCACAAACCTCCTTATGCTCTTCTACCTTAGGCAAACCAGAAACTAATGCATGTGAGGTTAGAAACTTCAAACTCTGAAAATTTAAATGCCCATACCTGAGATGCCATAACGAACTTGAATCCTCATAAGCCATATTAGCAAGATTGCTATTATGTTCATCAAACCTCAAGGGAAACATCCTATTTCTTTTCATAGGCACAACAGTGATCACCCTATTTCCCTTATTCTTATCATAGATAGTACATGTCTTACTTTCAAAGACTACTTTATAATTTTTCTCACAGAGTTGTCCAACACTCAACAAATTATGCTTCAATTGTGAAGTATAATAAATGTCACGAATACTCTTTATACCTTCTTTTGTTTGGACCTCCTTAGCTCCTTTGGCAGCAACCTCCAATGATTTATCATCACCAAGCTGGATCTTGGATTTGAAACTTCTATCCTATGCTAAAAACAACTTCTCATTCCCTGTCATATGGTTAGAGCATCCAGAATCGAGGTACCAAACATCTTTACTATTATTTTCACCTTTGGCATAAGACAAAAATAAGTGATCTGGAGGATACTCACCACTTTCTTGAGCATAATTAGCATTTTTACCTTCTTTCAATCTGCATTCTCTTTCAAAATTACCATACCTGTTACAATGGTAACATTGAACATTTCTTTTATCAAATCTACCTCTACCTCTTCCTCTGAAACTACCTCTTCCACTTGAGCCACCTCTTCCTCTACCTCTTAAATAATTTTGGCTTTGCCATTTACCTTCACCTTGATGGCTTTTGGTGCTACTGCTACTTGCATCTTCATTCTTTGTAATTTGTAATTTAGAGGAAAAAGGTTTCTCTACAGCTTCAAAAGTTTCCTTCAATATTTCTTCATGAGACATCAAAGACCCAACCAATTCATCATACTGTAGTTTTGTTAAATCCTTACTTTCTTCCATGATTATTGCAACATGATTCCATCAATGTGTTAAAGATCTCAATACTTTTTTAATTAAAACTTCATTACTTACAACTTCTCCAAGTGTAGCTATTTTATTGACCACATCTTTGACTCTCACACAATAGTCACTGATACTTTCAGCTTCTTGCATCTTCAAATTCTCGAACTCTCGCTTCAATGTCTGAAGCTTGACCACCTTAACTTGATCACTACCTTGGTAAGCTTCTTGTAGAGTCTCCTAGGCAGCTTTGGCAGTTTTTGCTCCTGATATTCTTGGAAATAAGCTCTTATCAAGAGCTATCTCAATGTGAAACAAAGCCTGAGCATTCTTCTTCCTTGCTTCCTTTCTTGTTGTTATTTCATTGGCTGTAAGAGCATTCCAATCAGCTGGCTCCTCATATCCTGATTCAACAATCTCTCACAAATCTTTTCCAATAAAAAAGGTTAGCATCTTAATGCACCAATAATCATAATCGTTCCCATCAAATTTTGGAACTAGCATCTGGTTAGAATTCGACATGATTAACTTTGGCGAAATTCCAACAATACAACTTTAACCCAAAAGAATTTTACCTGCTCTGATACCACTTGTAGAATATGAAATGAATTATTTCAACCCAATTGAGAAGCAACAATACTATGAAGAAAAAATACATTAAAAAAATGATAAAACAATTAAAAAACACAGTTACTGTGTGAGCTAAGAAATGTTGCAAATCTCATATATTAATTCAACTATTAGCTACATTTTTAAATAGTAAAACTATTACTAAAATCAACTCTGAAATAAATCTATAAGCATTACAGCTAATTTCCAGCACTTTCCAGCACTGACCACCCTAACAATCTGCTGCTTTAATTTTGCAGTGAACACAAAATCTGTTGGCTACTTTGTCAGCATTTTACATAACTAATTAAGAATTATTCCCAACATGCACGTCATGACTATATTTGAGCATCACCCGATACAATGAGTACTAAGTGAACTATTCAAAAATCATGAGAAATTAGTCAGTTACGACTACCTCTCATGGAAATGGTCATACGTGAATGACTAGCCTAACGCAGTTGAATCCCAAAAATGATATCTAATATAATGCACTGCGTAAGCCCCCATACTTAAATTCAAAAAGAGTCAAGGGATCTCTACTTGAATGGTGCATGAGGCACAATACTTGATAAGGTTTTGCAAATGGGGTAGCAAGCTAAGTGGGCTTCATTGTGGGGAAAAAACTCCACAGTTAAGCGCGCTTGAGCCAGAGGAGATCTGGGATGGGTGACCTCCTGGGAAGTTCTGGTTACCAGGTGCAAGCCCCGGGAGTGATGATTGATGCTATGTGATTCGTTCTCCACATTTCACTAGTTTCAATCCCACTTCTTCACCCCCGTGAGCATCACCCGATGTAATGAGTGCTAAGTGAACTATTCAAAAATCATGAGGAATTAGTCAGTTACGACTACCTCTCATGGAAATGGTCATACGTGAATGACTAGCCTAACGCAGTTGAATCCCAAAAATGATATCTAATATTTCATATCATTTTATCACTTCAAATCAATGCATGTAAGCAACACTTTTCAATACTTGACATTACAATGAAGCGAATACATCTCACAACTAGAGGAAGCTACCCTTTTGCTAAGATGTTGCAACTCGGTGGGTATCCTAATAAACCAAATTTCATCCACAAGACATTCACTTTTGTGGGGGGCATAATAATGCCCCCAGTTTACCAACCAACCAAGAAACTAAATTGTAGATTTTGGATTATATTTTAATGGTAGAGAGGTGGGGACATTTTCATTTTATTAGCATAATCTATAGTTAACTATTTTGATGATTTGATATGTTACCAAAGTAGGAGTTGTCAATTTGTTCTTTAAAATGCATATTTAATTGCCACTGGAGGACATGGATAATACTTAGTGAAAATCATCCGACTCATTTTATATCTTAGCCTTTAGGAGAGAAAAGCTACTATGAAGTGTTTTCCCATGAAATTTGTTCACAAATAGTATACAAAATATATTGAAAAACATGCAAATATAGGCTAAAATTCACACATATTTAATTGCCACTAGAGTACATAGGTTATACTTAGTGAAAATATTCTCACCTAAATTGTATCTTAGCCTTTAGACTCAGCAAAGGGGCAATGAAATGTTTGTTCATGCTATTCTTGCACCAATAGTAAGAGAAATAATATCAATAGGCGTAAAAGTGAGTCCAAGCCTAGTTAATTTATTGAGAAACTAAAAGAGTAGTGACTTTGTGAAATTGAAGTTTCAAAAAACACATACATTCAAAATAAAATGACATAAACCTCACTTAATCAATTAGCTCACTTTGAGGATGGAATCTCCAAATGTGTATGTGAGTATGGTTCAAGGGTCATATGTATGTGTAAGAAAACTCCCTATGGCTCAAGGGTCACAAGAAGCTCATGAGTGTGGTCCAAGTTGCCCAATTTGGGCAGGTTGAAGTAGAAAAGTGAGAAAATCCTGAGGTGGTTCAAAGCCCAATATTATCACAAGTAGCTTGATTAAGATTGTGTTATAGTATTACTTTTTTCAAAGCCCCACAAGTGTGGTTAAACATACCCACATTATTAATTATTAAATATTTAAATGGTTGTTACTGGCTTAATGCATATTTACTGACTTGTAATGGTTGTTACTGACTTGTAATGCATATTTACAAGTTTATTGAGCTATCAATAAGCAGGGCAGCTGGATAATGTACTTGTTTCAATCCAATCATGATCATATCCTGCCTCACTAATACTTTAGTCAAGCTTATATATTATTTTAATTATTAATACTTATTTAAAGGAAGTATTGAGAATGACCCTTTGCAAAAGAAATAAACGAGACACTTGGGAAAGAAATACCATGAAGTGCTTGACCAAATAGGTGTCCAAAATGAAGCTTGTTGTTTAACTTATGAATTCTTCAACAATGAAAATAATTATCAGATTTTTACCCAAATGGATTTTTACTAGAATTCAAGCTCATATTTGTGTTTAGCAAGTTAGTGTTGAGTGATTAGACCATTAACCTTTCAGATTACCATCTTAGGGGCCTCTACAACTTAGAAATATACTTGAAAAAAGGAAGTATGCAATGAACTAGATTCACAAATGTATATGTTGTGAATGTAACAAAACAATTTTCAGTGTTAAGACTTTGTGTATTAACGTTGTAAGATAAATAAATCCATGATTGATAACCCAAATTTTTAGTCATGAGACAAAATAATGACTAGTCAATTATATTACTTTTGTAAGAGCATTTACCATGATTATTTCAAATTATTTGTGCACAATATACCTTTGATAGTGCCCTTTATTGGGTGAAAAAGCGTGAGAGCAACAAAAATGTCATCATCCATGTATCTCAATTATGTTTTGGAGAAAACCCACCATTGTTTATGCCATTTAACTCAAGGAAAAACTCTGATGTTCCCAAAAGTAACTCAGAATAAAATTGCAAATATCCCTGGCCAACAAACTATTAGATTAGGTTCGCTATTACAACATGAGTGAATTATAGGCTTGAAAGAAGTAATTTATGATCCACCATTAAATATTTAAGAGAAAAATGCAGCTTACAAAAAATATAAAGAGCATTAAACCAGCGCGAACCATTCGGTTTCTATGCCTACTGTGGGGTTTCTGATCCATTAAGCAACTACAATGCTTGATGATGTAGTGAAAAACAAAGAGGTGCATGATCTTTGATACAAGAAAGACTTTAATTTAGGGCTTATCTAAGAAAGACCAGATGTGGGAAGCATTAAAGCTTTTGTATGCAATGCTAAAAGAAGATTTCTTATTTAATATCAATACTTGTCTTGATAAATGGCTTTTGTTTAAAGCATTAGGTGCATGAAGCATATATGCTTGTTAGCTTATTCACATAAAATAAAAGCTCGTACAACACGTTGTGTTAAGCAACTCCTTTATTATATCTATACCTTATTAATCGAAGATACTAATTCTTAATTCTCAGCACCAAAATCCAATTTCCGTGCATAAAGGCTCTTCAAGAAAACAAATGGTCTTCCTTTTTCCTTTCGCATAAATATTGTTGAATTAATGGAACTTATGTTCAGGAAAATTGTTATTTATCGGCACAGGACTATGGCTAACATTTCAGAGTCTAGTCACAATCATCAACACAGGTTTCACATGACCAAAAGGGCTAACGAAACCATTTTCTATTTGTCTTTGGTACTAGGAAAGAAATACGGTAGTGACGGAGTCTATTGTCAGTCGTCGTGTCAATTCATTAAATCTGCAGCACTTATCCTCTACTAACTTTCATTAAAGATAAAATCAGTTACATTGGAAGATTCTTGGACCTCGTATTAGTCTTAGTATTGTAAATGTGTTAGAAAACCTACACAGACGAATCTAGCTAGCAAAGGTTGAACACACAGCTTTGCAGAGCAAAAAACCTAAAGGAAAATCGAAAGAAGATAAGAATGATTCATTAGAAAATATGTTACAATTCCCATGATATAACATTACTGGGTGAAGATCCCAAGGTAATGCACTATAGTGGTGATCAATGAGAATACTCAACACCTACAACAAGTTCCGGAGATAACTAGTCAGTTGCTGAGTTAAAGAAGGAGAAAATCAAGGAGTAAATCATGCAAAAGGAATCTTGCATGCAATCCCATGCTCTAACTAAGAGTCCGCATGTAGATGTGTAGTAGTTGCATGTAGTCGCATGCTCTAACTAAGAGTCCGCTTGCATGCAATCCAATGCTCTAACTGAGAGTCCGCATGTAGGTGTAGTAGTTACAACACCCCTGAACACCACAGGGGAAAATAGAAAAATCGCCTTGAAAAACTAAGCCAAAAGGTCACCCAAAATACAATGCAACTTGTTTAAATTGAGGAAAGAGGGAAAACCCGGGGAAACCCCCCCCTCAAAATACAATGTAATCAAAAGAAAAGAGGAAGAAAAGGCAGTAGCTAAACAACTGTGTCCTTCACTCCAAGACGATCACGCAGAGAGCGAAACTTCTGCTGAGTGAATTTCTTGGTGAAGATGTCTACAGTCTGTTCTGCTGAGGGAAAGAACTGCAAATCAATGACTCGGTCATGTACTAAGTCTCTGATGTAGTGCATATGGATCTCTATGTGCTTCGTCCGCTGCCACTGTAATGGATCCCTGCAAAATTTGAGAGTGCTCTGGTTGTCACACCAGATGACAATGGGCTGGTGGAACTGAACGCCCAACTCAGTGAGGAAGTGCTGTAGCCACAGAGCTTGAATGGTGATGTTGACTACTCCTCGGTACTCGGCCTCAGCTGAAGAGAGAGAAATAGCAGCCTGCTTCTTTCTCGACCAACATATAGGGCCGAATCCTAGACTGAGTGAATATCCGGAGGTGGACTTGCGATCAATGCTCTCTCCCGCCCAATTAGAATCTATGAAGCCAAGGAGATTCAATGCAGTGCCTGCTGCATAGTGAATCCCGAAGGTGATGGTGCCCTGCACATATCGGAGGATGCGCTTAGCAACATTTCAGTGTAGCTCATGCGGCTCTTGCATGTATCTGGAAACTGCCCCTACTGCATATGAGAGATCTGGTCTAGAGTGGGTGAGGTACAATAAGCTCCCCACTAGCTTTCAGTAGAGAGTGTTGTCAACTAATTGAGTGTCACCTCCATCCTCAAGGTGGACCCTAGACAGAAAAGGAGTCGGTGCTGGCTTGCAGTCAGTCATGCGAAATATCTCGAGGAGATCCCGTGCATACTTAGCCTGAGAGAATTTGATGGCTGTGGCATCCTAGCTAATCTCAAGACCAAGAAAGAAGTGTAATGGACCCATGTCCGTAATCAAGAACCTATCATGCAAGGCCCTCTTGACTGTAGCAATGGTTGAAGCCAAGCTGCCAGTGATTAGGAGATCATCTACATACAAAACTAAGATAAGAAGAGAATCATGTGTCCTAAGCATGTAAACATTCGGATTATACTTAAATCTTTCAAAGTTTTGTGATAAGAGAAAGGAATCCATCTTTGGGTACCAAGCTCTCGGGGCCTGCTTAAGGCCGTAGAGAGATTTCTTCAGTATGCAGACCAAAGATGAATCCTGAATGAAACCATGTGGTTGCTCCATGTGCCCATCTGCAGCACTCTTGGTCCTGTAGACCCATTTGCATTGGACAAGTTTCCTTCCTGAAGGAAGGGGGACCAGATCCCAAGTCTGGTTCTCAAGGAGGGAGTTATACTCCTCCTCCATGG
>APFE030063765.1:0-29533 GCA_000404065.3 Pinus taeda
TGGGTGGAGTACTTACAGAGCTTTAATTTTGTACTAAAGCATATCAGTGGGCAAGCGAACAAAGTAGCCGATGCGTTGAGTAGAAAAGCTTTATTATTGCAGGAAAGCACTGTGCAGGTTTTGGGATTTGAACATTTACGGGATCTATATAAGACAGACCCAAATTTTAGAGAAGCTTACGAAGCATGCCAGAACCCTTTAATAAGAGGAAACAGTCCTTGGTTGGACTATAATATACAGGAGAAATTACTTTTCAAGGGAGGACAACTGTGTATCCCCAGCTGTTCTATGAGGGAGAAAATGATTCGTGAAAAACACAGTGGGGGATTGGCTGGACACTTTGGTATTGAGAAGACTCTGGAACAACTTAGTCACTTTTACTTTTGGCCGAAAATGAGACGGGACGTGCAACGTTTTGTGACTAAGTGTAAGGTGTGCCAACTAGCGAAAGGACACAGCCAGAACATAGGACTGTACACGCCATTACCTATTCCAAGCAGACCTTGGGATTCTGTGAGTTTAGATTTTGTATTGGGACTGCCGAAAACACAGAAAGGGTATGATTCGGTAATGGTAGTGGTAGATCGTTTCTCGAAAATGGCACATTTTGTACCTTGTCGGAAAACTAGTGATGCTACTTACGTGGCTCACTTGTTTTTTAATGAGATTGTCCGATTACACGGGTTACCAACAACCATCCTATCAGATAGAGATGTAAAGTTCACTGGACATTTTTGGCCGACTTTATGGAAGAAAATGAACACCCAATTAAGCTACAATTCTGCTTACCATCCGCAGACCGATGGGCAAACAGAAGTTGTGAACATAAGTCTAGGAAATCTGTTACGCAGCTTAGTCGGAGAAAATTCTAGAATGTGGGACCGAGTGCTGGCACAAGCAGAATTTGCTAACAACGATTCACCGAATCGTAGCACGGGTCTCAGTCCCTTCCAGATTCTTTATGGTATGCACCCTCGAGGAGTACATGAACTTCGAGATCTTGGTTTACAAGAACAACGGAGTGCGAATGGCGAAGATTTTGCAAATGCTATGCGAGATTTACATGAACAGGTCAAGGCAAAGTTACAGGACAGCAGCTTGAAGTATAAGGAACACGCAGATCAGAAGAGGCAAGAAGTTCATTTTCAGGTAGCGGATGATGTTCTGGTACACTTACGCAAGGAGCAGTTTCCTAAAGGTACGTATAACAAGTTGAAATACAAGAAAATAGGACCTTGCAAAACCTTGCGGAAGCTTTCAACGAATGCCTACGAAATCCAGCTACCACCTGGAGTAGGCATATCACCTATCTTCAATGTGGCAAATTTGTTTCCATATTCAGGCGAACTGTTGGAAGAAAAGAAGGATGAACCCAGACAATCCACGCGGAATACCCAGGGAGACAGAGACAGTTGGAAGAAGCAGATGCCTTATGTCCAACCTCCTGAGATCGAAGGCATCCTCGAAACTCAGGTAGTTAGGCGTACTCGGCAGAAGAATTATTTTCAGTACCTGGTCAAGTGGAAGAACCGTCCAATTGAGGACAACTCATGGCTTGACGCCAGGCAGATTGAACGAACAAGGACAATAGTGGAAGAACTCATGAGACTGATGCAGGAGCATCGAGCTCATAGTGAGGAGGCAGAAAGACTCCAACCAGGTTCACGAGCGGGACACAGAATTGTCAGATTCTGCTTGAAATAATTTTTCTTTTTATTTTATTTTTACAAGTCAGAAACAATTGAATGATTTACTTTCCAGTTAAATTTATTATTAGTTTCATTGTCAGTAGAAGGGTAGTTTCTGTAATTAGGAAAAATAACTATTAATTGCTTTTACAAGTCCTAACATATTTGAACAGTTACAGTTACAATTAGGAACAGAAACATGTAACTGATTTTGTAACAGAAAGAGTCAAACTGCCAGCCTTAACTGCATACAGAGGCTATAAAAGCAATGCATCCATGTAAAGAAGGGGTTCTTTTCCAGATAGAAATATAAGTTGAGAAATTGAAGAATAAGAAAATTATCAAAGCATTCAAAGTATCTGAAGAATACTGTCCATCTATTATTTCCTAAGTTATTGAATTGATCTCTCGCACATAATTACTGAAATCCTATATTTCTGTAAATTAGATGTACCATTATAATTTCTGCACGAATATGAATTGTAACCAGAAGTGTTGCCAAACAAGCACACAGAAGATTCGTTGAAGAATCATTATTACAAAATCGAGACCGCACGCAAGCAACCAATTCCAATACAATAACCAACACCAGCAACAAAGCACAATGATAAACGAAGGCTACAGGTATCTAACAAACCATTTTCCTTTTCCTTTCAAAAGAACAGTTATATTTACATTACTCAGAAATACTACAACATAGTCGAAAATCAAAGAGTGAAATTCCCTTAAGGGTTACAAAAACGATTACAACCAAAATCAGAGTAAAGTTCGCTCAGCCGTTGCAAACAGATAGCAGAAAGACGAAACCCTCATTAGGGTTTAGTTACAGACAACACGGAAAACAAAACCCTCGTTAGGGTTTGTTTGCAGATACAAAACCAATCGTTGAAGCCACATAACAACAGAGAACGCATCCCAGACAAGTGACGGAAAGCTTATAAACCAACTGGCTCAAACAGTAAAGAACAAACGACTCATAAACATAATGGAGACCTCGAGACAGGCTAGTTAAACAGGTTCCAGGCATACCAACATTCACGCTAACACATATCTCTGGAGACGGGAACGTGCACCCTCCAGGCCACTGTAACAGACCTGCAACCAACCAACAAAAACGAGTTAGGGTTCTATATACCACGAGGAGCGAAACCCTTGAACAAAGAGGTGAAAACAACATAACAGAACAGAGAGACAAGCGGGAAAAGGAAGCTCACCTGGAGATTGCGTGAGGAGCGACCCAAAAACCGAACCAGAGGACTCCATAACAAACTGAAGACCAGAGGAGCGAATGGGTTTAGACCCATAACGAAAAGGGAGTAAAAAATGAAGCATAGAACAAATTATTACCTGTAGCAGAGGTTGGACAGACGTCGGTATAGATCCTGTCGAGCAGCAGAGCATTCCCAGCATTCAAATCCAAGAATTGTTGCCAAAAATATACGAGAGCCAAAGACCAGAATGGTAATAGTATACACAGAAGAGGAGTAGAACCAGTCGAGCACCAGCACTAAACCATTAATGGTCACAACAAAGTATAACCAGAACCAGAGCTTGAATACACCCATTCCAAACAGAGAAACCAAGCGAGCAGGCGACTTACCAAAGTTTAACGAGAAAAGCCAGAGCCGAACACAGTCGAGGTATAAAGGAGAACAGGTAGGCGAATGCATAAAGGAAACCTCTATCCGCAACCAGAACCAGCACACAGGTAACCCACAACCATGAAGTTGTGACTCAGAACCAACGGAATCCAACTACAAAGCATTCGAAACAAAATCATAGTGCAGAGCTCTAAACCCTCAGACCGGAAGCGAAAATGACCAGAATGATCGAGAAACTGAGTTAGGGTTAGGGAAATACGACTACCAAAGTGGAAGGATTGTGCATTTACGCCGGTCATTAAATGTTCGGCTACCAACCAATTGCGCGAGAAAAGGAACAACACCAAACATAACCACATAAGCGCCCAAGTGGCATACCTAAAGTGTAAAGTGAACGACAGAGAGGGTTGGGTCCCATCATCTTGTAAAGACATTGTTTGCATAGTGTTTTTGATGGTGGAAATGTTGTATCAAAAACGTCTAAAACTCCTAAAATTTTGAAGTTTAACAACTATAACTTGGATTTACAAAAAATCCTTGCCTATTTTCTCTAAATATGACCACAATTTCCATAACTTTCCATGCAATTCCTCCATTTAGTTAGACTACCACTTAGTGTAGAGCATAAAGGTTTGATCCCTCTCCACGCTTGGTAGATCCATAATGAAAATGGATCTATGATAGTTTAATCCCCCTTTAAATAGGCTACATTCCAAGTCAATACCATGTTCCATCTTTATTTTTATTAATATTAATATTAGGGTTAATAAAGTTTTTTGGTTTTTTTGCATGGTATTAATAATAATTTGGCCCATAGGCTCCACAGAACACCAATTTTTTTTTATTTATTTACCATACCTATCGTTTCTTTATATTTTTATTAATTTACCATACCACTTTTATAGATATGGTATTTGACCAATGGTGTTTAGCCCATGTTATTAAAATAGTATTTGGCCCATAGGCTTCACTTAAATAAAACCTTATTTTTTGGTCTTCTTAAATATAAAGAGGTTTATGGACTAAATATAAAAATAGTTTTATTTATTCACCATACTTCTAATTTATTTATCTTTTTATTTATTTACCATACCTTGAGTTTATTTATTTTTTTATTTATTTACCATACCTATTTTTTTAGTGTTCATAAACCTCTCTATATTGTAAATTTATACTGTGTTTATACATATAATAATTAGATTGGTTTCTAAATATGGCCTACATTAGATTAAAAACATTACATATTTAATCTTTACATTTACGTTTACATGTTTATGTTAGATCTACCCCATTATTGAGTGTTCTAGGTCCTCTCACAGGACAAAGTCAAATATATAAAAAATAAAGATAATAAATATAAATAAAAAGATTAACATAAGGTAATCTAAACATTTTCACTCAATCAAAATAAAATAAAAAAATAAAAGTAAAAATAACAAAATAAAATTGATGAATGGTATTGAGAACTCATGGTATTGGCCCACTTACGATCTTAGTTGGTTTAATAATAAAATAATAAGGAAGTGACCCTTGGTATTCATGTGTAATGAAACCACTCCACATGTGTTGAACTCCTCATCTACCAAAGTGCCCAAAAAAACCAGATCTCTTGAGAAAGTAAAAAAATGTATAATCATGAGTTTTGGAAGATCTTGAGTTAAAATGTATCTAGACTTATAATATTAAACAAAATTTCTTTTTGAAATTTTAATAAATTAATTATTTTAAAATAATAAATAAATAAAATTAATCCAATTTTATAAAAAAAAATATTATGTTTTAGTTAAATTTTACTAAATAAAAATAATAAAACACTTTTTAAATATAATTTTATTTTTAACTAAATTTTTAGGGAATAAAAATAAAATAATAATAACCACTTTTAATAATTAATCTTTTGAATATAATTAAATACTTTAAATTACAGCTTTTCAAGGATCAAATTGGTATTGAAACTATCCATGCCCAAGTGAATTAAGATATAAATGTTACTCTCAAGGACCTTATTGAATTAATGTATAGGTGCATTTAATATTGTTGAAAAATCTAGGAATAAACTTCCTATTCTTGCACATGACATTAGGTAACGCTAGGGTGTTGATACTCTCTTCATGTCATATATTTAACTCCACTTTAGTTTATTCGAGTTAACATTAGGTTACTAGAGTGTGCCCTTCTCTTCATTTCATGTTATATATTCCACTCTAGTTTCATATCTGCAACAAGCCTGACTGATTTTCAGGTTTCAAGCGGTGCGTTAATCTGTGAAAAACTTTGGGCTCAGAAAAGTGAGTTTGAAGTAGTCTAATGGAGGTTATTCCCAATGATCTTGTACGAAAGTGCTTGTTGAGAGTGCCCTACAAATCACACAATATGTTGAAAGCTGTGTGCAGAAACTGGGAGGATATAGTGAAGTGCCCTAGGTTTTATGCCGACAGAAAAATATGTGGAACGAGCGAGCAGCTGCTTTGCTTGGTTCAAAGAGATATGAATGGCTTCTTTGTAATAACCGTATATGACCCTCTCACTAGCACCTGGGAAAAGTTACCTCGCACTGATCACAATGTCCCCAACTCCAAACGAGCACCAGTATGGTCTAAGTGCGTTGCCGTGAACCGGAAGCTCGTTGTCGTAAGCGGATTGTACCATCATCCCAGCTTTTCTAACACGTATCCAGTGACGATACGTATTTATGACTTTGAATCTGCCACATGGAGGGCCGGAAGTACCCTGCATACACGTCGACAAATTTGCCCTGGCTCTCTCTCTTCTTCCACTGGTCTTGTCTACATCGCTAGCGGAATGGACGACTATAACCGTTTTAAGACTCCACTAGTTTATAACGTGGAAGAAGACAGATGGGAAAATCTGCCTCCTATGACCCGACGTCAGGGCTTCGGATGCCATGGTGTTTTCATTGAAGATAAATTCATGGTGCTATGCGAAGGTGTAAGGAGCGTAGAAATTTTCGACCCTAGAGCGAGAACTTGGAGCAAGCGGGAAGATATGTGGAGATTCGATGGTTGCTTCCTCTTCTGGGGAGTTGTACGCGTTCACTAAAGAAGAGGTGATGAAGTATGTACGCGTTGCACCTCTTCCACAGCCTTTTGGTAATTTTGTGTGCGCTACACCATGGCGCGACTGGATTTTTGTTAGCACAATTGCCGTGATCGGTAAACACTTGTCTTATCTGTTTCACCCGCCAACTGGGCAGTGGATTGAAGTTAATGGCGGTGGTAGGGAAGAGTTTGAGGGCATGATTGTATCTGCGGCAACACTGGAGATTTAAATTACCATAAACGATCTGACTAGCAGAGAGTTTTAAGGTAGATATTTAAATACAATCAGTGGTCACATAAATTTGGAGATAGGGAGTCTTTGCTTTCAATTTGGTTGGTGACAGTTCTGTCGTTCTTCAAGATGTCTTTTAATGATGATATGTTTCCATGCGTGTTATTCTTCATTGCTGTGTTGTGTTTATGTTAATTAATTATTAAATAAAATTCGAATTATTGTTCCAAAAAGTAGGTGTTTTAATTATAAATTATAAATTTTTATTTTAATATTAATTTTTTATTATAATTAAATCTTAAAAGAGATAGAATTTTAAAAGTGTATATTTTTTTTATGATGAATAATTTGAGAAAAAGTTTTAAAAGTGTATATTTTTTTTATGATTGTATAATTTGAGAAAAAGTTTTTATTTCAAGATATTCTAAAAATGTTTAATAGTGATGCATAATTTGAGAAAAGGTTTCTATTTCAAGATATTTGATACATGTTTAATAGATTACCTATTAAAATGGATCTTATGTATGGATTCTCTACTATATATCAACTATATATTGAGTATGCAAGAAGTTACATATGCTTATCTTGAACAACATCCTAATAAAATATTTTAATCATAACATCTTTTGTTTTTTCAATTACTTTATATAATATGTATTTAGTGATTCATATTTGTAATAATGATATGTAACAATAATATTTCAAAAGAACTATTTATTTATTTTTATCTAGAGGAATACGCTGTCAAGGAATGAGAGAGGAATTGAGAATTGTACTTGGTTAATTCTTCAGGTTAATTAGACTTTAAGGGTGAAAATATCATCCAGGAGGTAAATGAAAGTTTTCATTTATTGTTGAAGTTTCCACCTAATGTCCATGTTTTCTAGGAGAAGAGTTTCTACATATTGAGTGCCCTATCTATAAATGTTATTACAACTTGTGGTCGACTTTTTTGGTCGACATTATTTGTTTGCAAGAATAGTGGAACCATGTGTTAGTGATGACAGGTACTAATGATTCAAAAGATCAATTGAAGGGTTATAGGGAAAAAGAAATGGAAGAAGCCAAAGACCAAAGATAGGAAAACTTCAACTAGAGAATAGTTACATAGAGGGGGTTGAAGGAGTGGGAGAAACCAAGCCAACAGGTTTCTTCCCACTGCTAAGAGTGCCCAAGCTGAAGGGACTAAGAATATTAGCTCTAGTTAACTCCACTCTCATATTTTGAAATCTATGCTACTTTAACATTTCCATGTCAAAGCAGTAATACTTAAAATACTTCTATTACGAATTGAGATATTAAAAATTTTCAAAATATCTTCACTTCTTTGTATTTTCATATTAGCTATAATTAATTTGATATTTTCATATTAAATCCATATTTTCTACATTATTAACTCCACTTTTAAATTTTGAAATGTCTTCGTTCACTTTCATGCTTGCGCCAAGTTTTATACAAATAAAAAGATATGTGGTATGGGTGAGAAATTTATTTTCTTAACAAAAAGAGGTATGAAATACATCTACTTAGTAGAACTAATGTGGTATGGGTGAGAAATTTATTTTCTTAACAAAAAGAGGTATGAAATACATCTACGTAGTACAACTATTTGACCTTGTGAAGGTCAAGTAGGAAAATCTATCCCTCATTGATGATCCCTACATTACTCGAATACTAATATGGTCTCAGTGCATTTTTGTAAATGAAAACTTACTTCTCATAGGTGGATTCCGCTTGAGTTTGTTGAAGAGTGTCTAACTTTATGACATTGAGTATGTGAAATGGAGCCTCAAAGCTTTGTCTCTTCTTCCACCATACTTGTCTACTTTGCTAGTGCGATAAGTGAGCATGACATTATATAACATGGAGGAAGACAAGTGGGAAATTTTGTGTCCTATGATTGAACATCACGAGGAAGGATGTCACAATGTTTTTGTGGAAGGAAAATTCATGGTGTTATGCTAAGGCCAAAGTGTATAAGTTATTGATTTGAGTGTGGGAATGTGGAGATAGATGACACAGATGCAGAGCTTTAGGGGAGAAGTATGGAGAAGTACTTGTGTAGTTTCTTATTCTTCTAAGGAGATGTACGTGTTCACTTAACAATAGGTAGAGAAGGGCATTTGGAGTGTTTTAGCTTCTCTTCCCCAGAATGTTGTCTTGTTTACATCTTCTATACATGATTTTTTTTTTGTAATCAGATTGAGCTCCACAGAACCATCCAACACAAAAGCACATATCTCTTATCTATTTTTTAAGAAGAAAAAATTGAACTTTCATTCAAAATAATGAGAAATTTCTACAATTTCTTATTTCTATATCATATCATCATACCTCATAGAATATAATCATTAATATCATCACTATTGCAGAAACAAAAAAGGCTAGAGGTCCCACACAAAGATAAAAATCCTCTAAAGGAGAAGAGGAATAAATAAAATACAATGTGGATCTACAAGGAACATTAACCATATGCAAATACCAATAAGAAAACCCAAAAAATAGCAGCAAGAGAAGATAGTTATATCTTAAATAGTCCTATGCCACAACTACTACCATCAAATTATTTAAAAAAAAAATGTAGCATAGGGAAACACCATGTTTGGAGAGTGCATCGGCGTCCTTGTTTTTCTCCTAATCGACATGTTGGAAAGTAACCTACCAGAAAGTGGGAATAATATTCCTCATCAGCAACATCAAGTTGCAAAGACAAGGGACCTTGAGAGAACACCATCCATGAACCCAATTGATCATAGTGAGGGAATCACCTATGATCAAAATATTGTCGCTACCAAGTTGTGAAGAGAACTAGAGGGCACCCCACGTTGCAATTGATTTATCTCTGCAACTATCTCCCCTATCACTATACCAGAAAAAATCATGGATCCATATGGAGAGAATCTCCACGTCCACAATCCGCTTTGCAGGAGGCCTCGTCAAAAGAGCAGATAGGAAAAATTCCATCCAAATCGATAATAGAGATGTATCGATGGGAGGCATTTGGGAACCGTGGTGCAACTTCTTGGAAAAATTACACTATGCCAAGGGAAATAACATTTATCTTTAGAGACCTCCATATACCCCATAGGACATAGAGAGGTATACTCCTATGGGATTTCACTTGGAGGCTCCATTGATTAATACAATCATTTATGGATGATTAATATTTGATATCAGGGACTCCTAAGAGTGTGGAAACCTCCTCCCATACCACAACAACAAAGGGAAATCATATAAATATGACGACCTCTGAATCTAACCTACACAGGGAGCACGAACCAAGACCCATCCAAACTCTCCTATGCAAGTTGTCCCATGTCAAAATTCAGTTGTCGATGGCCAACCGTGAGAAACATTTGATCTTCAAATTTTTTTCCCACTTCCATAGTAGAGAGGTGCAATCTGAGTGGGGAAACATTTGGGAGCTCGATGTGGTGTGGTTATATACTTCCTTGATAGGAATCCTGTCATTCCCAATATCGTCACCCCACACAAGCATGTTCTTCCATTAAGAGAGGATAATTTCAACCATGGTTAGAAGGTTACAATGTCCTTCCCACTGTCATCATATCCATCGTTAGTCCAATCTTATAAGAATGTGGTGAGGTATGAGTAGTGTAGGTAGGTCAAAACCTCTCCCAAAGTCTAGCGAGTGTGTCCATCCCTTATGTGTTGAGAATATTAATGATAGATATTAGAAGGAGATGAATGCTAGAGAAACCTTTTATGGCATCCAATCCTACTTTGATTTTCATCCCATCACCAACCATCCAACAAAGGTTACTGCAGATCCATGAAATAGCTAGTCTAAGGCTACTTTAAATTTTTGAAGTTTTATCAGCCGAATGGAACCTTAGATGAAATCCATTCCTCTAGGCCTATCTGTTGTATATAATTGTTAAAAATTATGATTTTCCATAGTCCCCTCTCATAAAAGTTTTCATAGACTCACAGCCAAGAGCCAATGATGCTCCATCCCCCATACTTAATGGGCCTTAGGATAAACTTCAACCCAATTAGATGTATCTTCTTACCTGTAGTGGGGCGAGACCATATGAATCTTCTATAATTGAATCTATTTTGTTTATGACAGGATGGGGAATGTGGAACAGGTGCATCCAATAGACCAGTATGCTAAGCAAGACCGCCTTTATCATTATGACTCTCCCTCCCATCATAATCCATCTTTGATCCTATCTAGACAATTTCTTATTAAACTTAGAGATAATCCATTCCTAGTCAAGTAAAGAGTACTTACATGGATTTAAATAAAATCCCAAATATTTAAAGTCTTCATACCTAAAAAATATTTTGACCCCAAAAAGAGTAGCAATTTCACGCGATGATAGAGCATCCTCATAGTCTGTGATCAACTTTGTTTTATCTTTGTTAATATATGCGATTTTGAGCGACACTCGAGCAATATCATAGTTTGTGATCAAATTTATTTTATCTTTGTTGATATATAGTCCCGATGCCATACCAAAATATTTAAAATTCTTGTGGAAGGATTCCCACACAAAGAGTTTGGCCTCCCAAACATAGAGTTAGTTATCCATGAACATCAGGTGAGTAAGATTGCAACCTCTAGAGACCTCACATCCTAAAATAGTTCCTTCTGGAGACTTGGAATTGATTGCTCTATGAAAGGCATCCATAATCAGGATAAAAATGATGGGGGATAATGCACAACCTTTTCTAAGACCTTTATGTATTTTAAAGAATTGTGTTGGTTCACGATTAATGAGAACAACTATAGAATTTTTTGTCAAGCATGCCATTATCCATTGTACATGTATATGTTGAAAGCCAATTTTATATAAAATCATTGAGAGGAACTCTAAGTCCACCTAGTTATATGCCCTATGGAGGTCAAGCTTCATGAGACATGATTTTAACTTCTTTGTTTTAATCGGTTGGGTGCACTCTTGTGCAATGACGAATGCATCTTGTATCCTCCTGTTTGAAAAGAACCCAAATAGCTCCAAATATCTGTGAAAAGATATCATCTTTTTATTCTATTAGAAATAAGTTTAGACATCATTTTATAAATGGAATTACATAGATAAATAGGTTTGTAGTTAGAGAAAGAGAAAGAGTGTTTTTGCTTAGGGATGAGAGTAAGGAAAGTAGAGTTAATAATACCTAGGATGCGCTGAGAAACTTTAACTGTCTCCACCATATTGGCTATTTTCGATCCCATCGACTCAAAAAAGAATGAGAAAAGTTCAATAGGCCAACCAGTAAACCCAAGGCTCTTGTCCTTGGCAGTCTTCTTGATAGCCTAGAGTATCTCTTCATCCAAGATTAGATTGTCCATCAGTGAAGTGTCCTCTTCGTTGACCATCATTCGAAACATATTAGCAAAGCTCATTTTCTCTTTCAAGTGATCTCCCTCTCTTTTGTTGAATTCATTTCTAAAAACTGAAATGCCTCCTTTTTTATCTCCATGGTGGAGGTATGTATATTTCCAACTTCATCATTTATGGCCCATATGGGATTTATGTTTTTTTTTGTTGTTTCTAGATGAAATAATTTCTTGTTTCAATCACCACCCTTAATCCACACAATTTGTATTTTCTATATTCATTCCTCTTCCTACAGTTGGAGAATTTTATCCTTCTTCATCATTAGATTCAAGATTTCCCACTTTCATAGATCAAAGAAAAATCTACGAGTAATCAATCCCATATTGAGTGATTTCTTCTTCTATATATCATAATTCTTACGTGAGAGCCCTTCTTTGATTATATATCCAGACCTTGAAATCATTTTTCAATCGTTTAAGTTTGTCCCTTATCCTCAATATAGGGTTATCAAAGTGGGATAGACAGGGATAGTCTAAGAATCGTGAACCAATTTTTGGAAATTCGGCTCATCTAACCACATTAGATTAAATTTAAAGGGTCTCTTGTGATCATCCATATCCTTGATCCATTATGATATTAATTGCATCATGATCATATATATCTGAGAAGAATGACTAGGATTGTATTCAATTTAGTCTTTGACACAAAATCGAATCCACCATAAATTTGTTGATTCTTTTAGCAATACCCTCTACTCCTAAGCAGTCATTCCACCAAGTTGGACACAAGTTGAGAAAAAACTACTCAAAAAACAAAGTTTTTTTGGAAATAAAGTCAATTTTCCATCTTGTGCGCCATGCCACTGTCCCTGTGCATAGAAACTATTTGCAGTTGATTTTGGAGGCCTTCCTGTGCACCAAAGTTTCTCGAAGTGGGCTTGTTGGAAATATCTGTCTGTCTGCTTTCTAGAACAGGTGGAATGTCTAAATTTGGTGTCGATTTGCACCTCCAAAAATGAGTTCACTCAACGCTACTTCCTGTGTGGCCAAAAAGGGCTAGAAAGGACATTTTTGAGGTGTTCTTGACCCTTTTGGAAGCTCAAAACTTGAAAAAAAAATCTAGCCATTTCTAGGTATTCATAATTTTGCATGAGAAATCCAAAAATGTAGAGTTTTCCTCCAGAGGATGTCCCTAGAAAAAGCGACTGCCGGGTGGCGCTATGCACCAAGCAGAAAAATCTGTGTTTTGCTTCAAAAATTCAAAATTGACAAAAGGTGTGCCAAATTTCTTGAAATTTGGGCTGAGTAACCTGCATCAGTGATATGTTGGGCTGAGGAAGCTTCAGCCAAAATCTTGAGCTTATCTTGCTCTTTCTTCCTCCTCAAAGTTTTCCTCAACTTGGCCTTTAAGGTCCTTATCCTTGCTTTGAAAATCTTATTTCTTGCCAAATAATGACAAGCCATGTGTTGCAACATGTTCTTCTCCTTGTTAGCCCTGTTCAACAACCTCTCCAAGTGCATGTTTATCTTCTCCAACCAAGACTCCTTGTCATTCTCTATCTCTTGTTCAATTGAAGTCAAAGTGACAGGGTCCTCTTTGTCATTTTGCTTCTTCAGTTTTAACATTTCTAGCTCCATTAGGCTTTGCTTATCCTCCAACTATTTGTTCTCTTTTTTGTTTTTCATCTATATCATCCTTGTGCATCTTCTCTTTGCCTTTTCTTTGCTGCTTATGTTTCTATGAGTGTCTCTTCCTTATAGTCATATTCACTATCTCTTTGCATAATGCTTGTCTTAGGAAAATGATGAGATGAAGGTATGGTGGAAAAAATGATGATGAAAGAGGGATGAAAGAGAACAATGGTGATGCGTATGAAGAGATTTAACTCTTAGGAAATGAAATTAGGGAAAGAAGGGATTAGTTTTGGGATATTATTGTTTAGTGAGGGATTTAGTGTTTTTTGAGAGAATTAGTTACTTTAGGGGAGTAGGATATGGGAAAATAGGATAAATAGAGTGTAATAGGGTAATAAAAGAGTGAAAAGGGGTTTTGATGATGGATATAGTAGTTTTTAGGGAGTGATAGGGTTTGGGGATGCCAATCAGGGTTTGGGAATAATGGGAATTTGATAGGGCTTTAGGGTTTTGGAGATAGGTGGTAAGATGAGTGCAAATGAGAGAGGGAAAGGGAAATGAAATGAGGGAAATTTAGTGAAGGGGATGTGAAAATGATATAGGGGAATAAGACAGAGAAAATGACAATTTTGCAAACCCTAGGCAACTTTTTCAATTGACTATGCAAGGAACTAGGGTTTTATTTTTTACCTATTGAGACACCATAAAAACTGGAGAAAAGCCCTTACCATGGCACTAGGATTGTTAACTTACTTGTGGAATGAGGAATTTGCAAGTTTGGAGGCAAATGAGGTGATTTGAATGAATTTCAAACTCAGAAGACTCGTGTGCCACGCCCACTAATAGGTGCGTCGTGCCTCACTAGCGTGTCGTGCCAGTTATAAATTCAGTGTAAAACCTACACTGTATGTGCCCCGCTGGCCAAGTGCGCCTCACCTCGACCCAGCTGCTTCGTGCCTCAAAATTTTCACAGTTTGGTTCCAAATTCGCTTCTTAGGCTCGAAAACACGATTTAACACTTGTTCTCATTCACTCTTTGGACACAAGTGAGCTCTTTGACATGATAAAGACTTTATAAACCCACCAATTTAATTTTTCACTTATAAAAACCCACTTTGTAATGTTTGTCTTTCTCTTGCTTTTTAAAACTCTGTTTTGGCAGTTTGACTTGATTTTTTTGCCTTTGATGGACTAAATGCTTTGATTTTTTGACTCTTTTGCAGGAGTTGGAGTGCAGGAGCTTGGCAAGGTGAACAAGGTTGCATCTAAAAATTATTACAAATAGTAAAAATGAAATTACATAAAATTTTATACATAAAACATAAACCCTATGTTTTTCCTCAAAACAAGGTTTTGAGGAAAAATCAATCACTGAGCATGTGATTATTGAAATTTTTGTTGTTGAGACTTTATTTGACCTCCTCATGCACCTGCTAACCACTATTAAGCTTTTACAAGACCTTGAGGACAAACCCTAAACCTAATGAGACCTAAATCCCTAAAAATGACTTTTTGGAGATGTAAAGACAAAAATGACTATAAATGACCTGAAAATGGGTGAGTAGGTAAAGATCATGAAAGAAAAATTTATAAAATGTCACTGCTATCAGATGATCCATGATCCTAATGGAATGCATCTAATCAGATGAGACACCCAAAATGCAATGCAACAAGAGAATTTCGATCACTGATGGAGGGATGAAGATACTGACACTAACAATGGAAATGAATTCTAGATGGATCAACCAAAAGTTATCAAAATGTAAGGGCTTATTATGGGGTGAACAAGACCAACCAAAATTAAGAGAAATGAGCCAGTGTGAATCGTGGCTTGGGAGAATTGTGGGCTCCGAGATAATCTCCACTAAGAAGAGTGATTGAGAGAAAAGGAGGTGGTCCAACCTTAAGAAACCTATTGTGAACCCCCTCTTTTAGCCACTTCACCCTAAATTTTTATTTGTAGATAATCTCCTCATGTGCTAATAATTCTTATAATTTTTTCTCCAACACTCCTTTAGATATTTTCAATTCTTCTTTTCTTCCCTCCATGATAATAATGTTGAACCTCTCTCATATTCTCCTATACTTTATGATTTTTTTTTAAGATGATTTTGATGTCCTCAACACTCCATGCTTTTAATTTTTGCGTGATATATTTTAATTTTTGTTGAAAGATGAAAATTATGGAGCTAGGAATCGATGCCAAATATTGCCACCAAGTTTGCATATTGGAAATGAAATCCAGATGGAATAACAAAAAATTATCAAAATGGAAGGGCTTATTATGGGGTAAACAAGACCAACACAAATTAAGAACAATCAGCCAGTTCTTTGAATTGTGGCTTGGAAAAATTGAAGCCTCCAAGATAATTGCCACTAACAAGATTCATTGATAGAAAAGAAAGTGGTCCAAGCTTAAGAAACCTATTGTGAAACCCGCCTGCACCATCCCATGCCCTCCTCTCTTATTATTCTAGAGGTGTGGATTTTGTTAGAGGTTTTGAATTTCTACCTTTTTAGAATCATTTATAAAGGAGTTGAAGGGAGAGACCTATTTTAATCTTATTACAACCCCTCTTTTCCCTACAAATATTAGATTATATTGAATTCCCCTCGTAGATCTAGTGTCCATGGATGATAATGTGAAAAAAAGTCGAGAGATTAGAGATGATTTTTTTGAGGAGGGGAGTTAGGACCATAAATTGGAGATAAAACCGGATTGAGAGGAACTGATGAGTTGAAAATAGGATAACATTTGATGGATTATAGATAATTCCTACCCCCTGGATGCACCCATATCACATTGGGTTATAACATTGAAATTTCTCCAGAATGAGCTAACAAGTTGACTTAGACTCTTGTGAGCACACTTAGTCTCTTGAAGTAGCAAGATGTCAGGTCTTACATTTGAAACATTTTTGTTTAGGATTTGATGCTTAGATTTCGTATTTATGCCCTAAGAATTCCATGATATAACTTACAAAATTGATATTTGGAGATGGGAGGGAAGAGAGTATTCATCGGAGTGGCTCTACTCAAATTAATGAGGAATTCTCCTAGGTCTTGAAGAAGTTGCTTATTGGTTTTATATCCCTTTTCCTTGGGTTATTTGAGATGGAATGAGCCTAGGGTGCATTTCATTTGGTCCATTGTGAATAAAAGGAAGGGGAGGAGAAAATCCTCATGTCGAATGTGTTGTTTTACCTGTCGATTGTGGAGATGAATTTCAGGGTTGTTACTTATTGGAACGTATGACTAAAAATGTATTAACAAGTTGGTTGTGAGTAGTGTTGTTGAATCTAAAAAATGGATGCTAAGTAAAGTCATTAGAAATGACATTTTTTAATGAGGGGCTACCTCATCCCCCACATGGGGGAACCATGGAATTTGAATCAATAGTCATAGATGAAAAAATTATTTAAACACTAAGTTTTGTAGAGATCTAACTTTACCTAGGCATAGATAGTTTTTTCTTCCTGACAAGAAACTATTCTAAAATCTACATTTCTCAACACACGTATGGAACCGAATGGTTACAATGGGCATCATAGGTTTCAATGAATGGATCTATGTTGGTACGTGAATAATTTCCAATAGATGTCTCCCTATATGATGTTGTTTTGAAAGGTTTCTAGCATTTGTTACCTATTTTATTTCATTTCATCCCTTGCAAAGTCAAATGAGATTGAAGTCCCCTCCTAAGATCTAGTGTCTAGGGATGACAAGGCGAGTAATAATGGAGATGAAAAATATTTTTTTAGGAAGTGCATTATTGGTTTGAAGGGTTTCTCACTCAAAACAGGATTTTATCTTATTATGGAACAATAGTGGGGTCCTTATTTTTCCATTCCTCCCCAATTTGTTGAATATCCATGTTCTTCTTGTCTAGATTTTCCAAATCTTCTTCCTCCATTGGAGTTAGGATCTCGTTATTAGTAGTATTACTCTCTAACCTTGGCTCTTGAGGTGGGGGTGTTGCATCAAATTTTTCATTAGATAGGTACCCCTAGTAGGATTTTCCTAAAGGACACTTAGGTGATGGTGCTTCAAGGTTGGGCACATTCCCCTCCTCCAAGTGTTCAGGAACTATGTACTAGTTTTTCCTTTTGTTGCCGTGTGAATTTGAATTTTTGCATCAATTTATAGCAACTTTTTTCGTACCCGACACTATAGTGAATTCGTTATCATGGAGAACTTGATTAGTAGGCATGTTTCTTGATTTGTGTTATTGGAGTGCTTTGTGGGGTAGTACCTAAACATATGGTTGTATGCATGATAATGGCTACAATGGAAAGGGATCTACTCGTTATCTATCAGCTACTCCCAAACAATGTCTTCACATCTCAGAAGAATACTTTCTTTGCTTGATTCAAAAAGATATGAATCTCATATTTGCAGTAACGGTTTATGACCCTGTGACTAGCACTTGGAAAAGGCTACCTCCAACTAATGACAATGCCCCCCACTTTCAAGGAGTACCACTATGTTCTCAGTGCATTTCTCTGAACTGGAAGCTAGTTGTGATAGGAAGATTCTACTATCATCCGAGTCATTCTAGCATAATTTGGTGTCTGTACATATTTATGACTTTGAATTTACCACATGGAGTCCTGGAAGTAGCATGCATACACATCAATATTGTTTTGCGTGCTTTGCCTCTTCTTCCACTCGACTTATCTACGTCGCTGGTGGAATGGATGAGTATGGAAACCGTCTTAAACCTGCACTAGTTTATAACGTGGAAGAAGACAAATGGGAAAATATTTCTCGTATGAGCCACGGTCATGACGTTGGATGTCACAGTGTTTTCATTGAAGATAAATCATGGTGCTATGCGGAGTTGAAATAAGCACATAATTTTTTGACCAAAGAGTTGGCACCTGGAGTTGATAATGACTTCATATTGCCATATTCTTGTTAGCCAATATGAAGGGTTCGCATGTGTAGCTCTTCCCATACTTATTTTTAGTTGGTTTCCTCTAGAGGCCATACCAGCTAGCAACCTATCATTTTTCCTCTTTAATTTCTTGCCTTTTTAACTTGCAAAATTTTCCAAACCAAGTATATATGAGCCCGTGCAATACTCCTCTTGTAACCATCAATGATGAAAATTACCGGGCATTAAATTTCAGCACCTAACTATCAAGAGTTGACATCCCCAATTCATATTTTCTTTCCTACAATAAGAAACACACCAACCACCTAAGAAATTAACCTCCCTAGTCTTTAGAATTCACTTTCATTAACTGAGCATATTCTCTTTTTTTTTAATTGTTAAAATATATGACATATTCACAATGGATTTCACAAATTGAAATGTGATTAGAGCTCTAGAGGCCTTGCAAAAAGGATTTCTACCGGTGTGACCAAAGAAACATACATGATGAGAGAAAATGAACCTTAATGGGGGACCTTGTCATGCAACTTTCTTAACTGTGGAACTTCTTGAAGCTTGTTAAGCTTTGTTGTGGCTTTCTTCTCCCACTTCAGTATTGTTGGGTATGTCTTCTTCTCCATTTTCTTCAATGAGTGAATCATAGAATTGTGTACCATGTTGTGACCATTCAACTTTAGAGGTATGGGTTGTGTTGGTGGAAGGCCTCATCTCATTATCTACCTTTGAATTCGGCTTTTGGATGGGAGATGAGACTTGGACTACAAGACTTTTTCCCTTTGATTTCTCCATTGGAGGACCACTTAGAGGAAGGGAGTGAGGCTAGTCAGAGAAATTCAAATTAGCAAAAATTTCAATAGAGTCAGTGGTTTCCAATATTAGGGGAACAATAGGGAGATCAATTCCTATAATCCTAGATAAATTGTGTTACAAGTATTGTTGATTTCAGTGTCCACCTCTGCCATTCTTTGGTCTACTCCACCTCTTAATTCAAATGTCCAAAGGTGGAACACTAATGAATTCTAAACTTCCCAATGTCCATCACCCAAACACCTATGCTCCTTATCCTCCATTGTAGACATTAAGTTGTGAATGTTGACTCGTATTTCTGGGTCAAAATTTTTTACATTTCTATTCAGTGAAGTAGAGTGGGGTGGATTTCCTAGTCCTCAACCTCCCCATTCGGCTCTACCCCTTTCTATAACCATATCTTCTTACTAAGAGTTCTTAGACCTAAAGCTTTGGCTAGAATTATGATAAGGAAATGAATGATGCTTCTTTCAACACATGCCTCCTACAAGATATGGGGCATGAGAGCCTATGTAAGGCCTATCACTAGGAGGATTCATAGGGAATGTTTCAAAGAACATGAATTAACTGAGACAAAGCTTGTTTGAATGAAATTTGCAGTGAATGACTGCAACCACACACCCTATTCATTTCTAGGGTAATTGTTATCATATCAAACCTGAGAAGGCACAACCACACACCCTATTCATTTCTAGGGTAATTGTTGTCATATCAAACCTGAGAAGGCACGTTATTTGGAAGAGCACTAGAATTTGGTAATAAAAAGCTTATATTATTTACATAAATGATATTTTATTCTAAATTACATGACTCCATGTTTACCAATAATAACAACATTGTTTTCTTAAAATTCTTATAAGTGATGGATGACTCATATCCCATATTGATTATTAAATATTTCTATTGTATTTTTTAGTAGAATAGAATTAATAAATCTTTGACTCAATAAATATTTGATAAGGTTAACTAAAACATTATCAACATATTAATGACAAATAAAAATTAAAATTAAATTTTAATAAAAAAGAGGATAAATTAGACTTTTTTTTTTCCTTATATTTTATAAGAATAATGAAGATTTTATTATATGTAATTATACTATTTCCCTAATGGTAATTTTGGCTATATATTTTGCTCTGAGTTGTTTTCTATTATATTTGAGATATGTAAAATCCTAAAATTATAAAAAAACAAATATAAAATGAATTTAAAAAAATCAAATTTTATGAATAATTGTAACACAATGTTTTATTGAACATATTAACCAATATAGATTCATCTTTATTTTATCTAGGCAAAAATAAATAAAAAAAAGTATTGTGATGCAGGAGCATCCAGCTCACAGTGACGAGGAAGAAAGACTCCAACCAGGTTCACGAGCGGGACACAGAATTGTCAGATTTTGCTGGAAATAATTTTTCTTTTTATTTTATTTTTACAATTTAGAAACAGTTGAATGATTTACTTTCCAGTTAAATTTATTATTAGTTTCATTGTCAGTAGATGGGTAGTTTCTGTAATTAGGAAAAATAACTATTAATTGCTTTTACAAGTCTTAACATATTTGAACAATTACAGTTACAATTAGGAACAGAAACATGTAACTGATTTTGTAACAGAAAGAGTCAAATTTCCAGCCTTAACTGCATACAGAGGCTATAAAAGCAATGCATCCATGTAAAGAAGGGGTTCTTTTCCAGATAGAAATATAAGTTGAGAAATTGAAGAATAAGAAAATTATCAAAGCATTCAAAGTATCTAAAGAATACTGTCCATCTATTATTTCCTAAGTTATTGAATTGATCTCTTGCACATAATTACTGAAATCCTATATTTCTGTAAATTAGATGTACCATTATAATTTCTGCACGAATATGAATTGTAACCAGAACTGTTGCCAAACAAGCACACAGAAGTTTCGTTGAAGAATCATTATTACAAAATTGAGACCGCACGCAAGCAACCAATTCCAATACAATAACCAACGCCAGCAACAAAGTACAACGATAAACGAAGGCTACATGTATCTAACAAACCATTTTCCTTTTCCTTTCAAAAGAACAGTTATATTTACATTACTCAAAAATACTACAACATAGTCGAAAATCAAAGAGTGAAATTCCCTTAAGGGTTACAAAAACGATTACAACCAAAATCAGAGTAAAGTTCACTCAGTCGTTGCAAACAGATAGTAGAAAGATGAAACCCTCGTTAGTGTTTAGTTACACACAACAGGGAAAACAAAACCCTCGTTAGGGTTTGTTTTCAGATACAAAACTAGTCGTTGAAGCCACATAACAACATAGAACGCATCCCAGACAAGCGACGACAAGCTTATAAACCAACTGGCTCAAACAGTAAAGAACAAACGACTCATAAACGTAATGGAGACCTCGAGACAGGCTAGTTAAACAGGTTCCAGGCCTACCAACATTCACGCTAACACATATCTCTGGAGACGGCAATGTGCACCCTCCAGGCCACTGTAACAGACCTCCAACCAACCAACAAAAACGAGTCAGGGTTCTATATACCATGAGGAGCGAAACCCTTGAACAGAGAGGCGAAAGCAGCATAATAGAACAGAGAGACAAGTGGGAAAGGAAGCTCACCTGGAGATTGCGTGAGGAGCAACCCAAAAACCGAACCAGAGGACGCCATAAAAAACTGAAGACCAGAGGAGAGGATGGGTTTAGACCGAGAATGAAAAGGGAGTAAAAACTGAAGCATAGAACAAATTATTACCTGTAGCAGAGGTTGGAAAGACGTCGCCATAGATCCTGTCGAATAGCAGAGCATTCCCAGCATTCAAATCCAAGAATCGTTGCCAAAAATATACGAGAGCCAAAGACCATAATGGTAATAGTATACACAGAAGTGGAGTAGAACCAGTCGAGCACCAGCACTAAACCATTAATAGTCACAACAAAGTATAACCAGAACCAGAGCTTGAATACACCCATTCCAAACAGAGAAACCAAGCGAGCAGGCGACTTACCAAAGTTTAATGAGAAAATCCAGAGCCGAACACAGTCGAGGTATAAAGGAGAACAGGCAGGCGAATACATAAAGGAAACCTCTATCCACAACCAGAACCAACACACAGCTAACCCACAACCATGAAGTTGTGACTCAGAACCAAAGGAAGCCAACTACAACGCATTCGAAACAAAATCATAGTGCAGAGCTCTAAACCCTCAGACCGAAAGCGAAAATGACCAGAATGATCGCGAAGCTGAGTTAGGGTTAGGGAAATACGACTACCAAAGTGGAAGGACTGTGCATTTACGTCGGTCATTAAATGTTCAGCTACCAACCAATTGCGCGGGAAAGAGAACAACACCAAACATAACCACGTAAGCGCCCAAGTGGCATACCTAAAGTGTAAAGTGAACGACAGAGAGGGCTGGGTCCCATGAGAGTAGTATTAGAGCAGTTGAGTTGAAAAGATTTGGGAGAAATTGATATAGGCAGACGAGGACGAGGCAGAGGTGCCCGTAGGATGGCAGATGAGGTGTTGAGAGAATAACTCAGAGTTCTTACTGCTCGATTAGAAGCAGTAGAGGCAGGAAAAAGGAGAGATCCGGAGTTAGGTGATGTGAGTGATGAAGAAGTAGGAGCACCGACAGGAGGGGATGATGGTGACATGCCAGAAGTAAGACTGTTAAAGTTTGTATTATTGTCAAATAGTAAACCAAAACCAGAGTTGCCGACTTATGATGGCAGTTTATCGATTGATGTAGTATTAGATTGGATTAGCGAGATGGACAAGTACTTTGAATGCGAAGAAATTAGTGAAGACCGCAGGGTCAAGTTTGCAGCGACAAAGCTGAAGGGACACGCCACCCTGTGGTGGGACAATGTCCAGAATGAGAGAAAGAGGTTGAACAAGCCTCCGATAAAGACCTGGGCAAGGATGGTAGCAAAATTGAAGGGCATATTTCTGCCAAGAGATTACGAGATTGCGTTGCATAGGCAAGTTCAGAATTTGAGACAAAGAGGTCTGAGAGTGAACGAATATATGGAGGAATTTTACCGAGTAAACTTACGAGTAGGATATACAGAGGATACAGCAGAGAGGACAGCCATATATGTGAATGGGCTGAGGATGGAAATTCTAGACGAAATAAGTATTTTGTCTCCCAACAATACGGAGGAGGCATATCAGAGTGCAGTTAAAGCAGAAGAAAAGCTTAACCGAAGACAGAATGCCCGGAGAGGACGTGGGTCTAACAGAGGAAGAGGCCAGTCCTATGGTAGGGGCCGGACTGCCAGCAACAGCGAAGAAGCCAGCAGTTCGAAGACTTCGGGGACAACAGAGAGAGGAGATGGAACGAGGGGTGGCAGATCGTTTCAGCGTGGTAGAGGAATCGGTCGTGGAAGAGGAACTGGATACCAGTGTTATAGATGCCAGAAATGGGGACACCGCTCTTTTGAGTGCCCAGAGATAGATTCTACTGGACAGCGAGGTGCATATATGGCACAGCCAGAGGAAGCAGCAACACCTCCTCAAGAGGCAGAAAATGCCCCCGAAATAGGAGAATCGTCAGTGCTGCATAAGGTGTTGGTGAAGCCAGTGGATGATAGTATTGAAGAGACGCAACGAAAAGCTCTGTTCAGAACAGTTTGTAAAGCACAAGGTAAGTGCTGTAAAATGATAATTGATAGTGGGAGTACTGACAATCTAGTGTCAGTCGAGATGGTTGAGAAGTTGGGGCTGAAACGTCTGAAACACCCCACTCCATATCGAGTTTCGTGGTTACAGAAAGGACACCAGTTGCTGGTGGATGAACAGAGTGAAGTGGAATTCCAGATTGGGCGTTATAAAGACAAAATTGTTTGCGACATCATGCCAATGGACGTGTGCCACATTTTGTTAGGTAGACCTTGGCAGTATGACAGAAAAGTGACACATGATGGGGTATTGAATTGTTATAAGTTTGAAAAAGACGGGGTCAAACACACCCTTGTGCCTATCAGAGATGAGAAAGAAGCTGTTGAAGGAAATGAACCAAAGGCATTACTTATGAACAGGAAACAATTTTTGAAACAAGTTGAAAACAGTGAGATGAATTTTGCTGTAGTAAGAAGGACTAGAACAGTTTTGTTACACACAGAAATCATAGATTTGCCTGTAGAAATACAACAGATGTTAGAAGAGTTTACAGATATAGTGGTAGACGACTTGCCAGATAAGCTACCTCCCAAGAGGAGCATTAGTCATCATATTGATTTCATACCAGGAGCCAGCTTACCGAAAAAGGCAGCTTACAGAATGAGCCCCAAAGATAACGAAGAAATCAGAAAACAGGTGCAGGAGTTATTGGATAAAGGGTTAATCAGAGAAAGTTTGAGCCCATGTGTTGTACCAACGGTTCTCGCCCCCAAAAAGGGAGGAGAATGGCGGATGTGCACTGATTCCAGAGCCATCAACAAAATCACCATACGGTACAGATTTCCATTACCGCGTATAGATGATATGATGGATTGTCTGAGTGGGGCAGCTTACTTTTCTAAGATAGATTTAAAAAGTGGACATCACCAGATACGGATACGTGAAGGAGACGAATGGAAGACGACTTTTAAAACAAATGAGGGCTTATATGAATGGCTGGTCATGTCGTTCGGTTTAAGCAATGCGCCCAACACCTTCATGAGACTCATGAATGAGATGCTAAAGGAATATATAGGAAAATTTGTAATTGTTTATTTGGATGACATACTGATTTTCAGTAAGACACAAGAAGAACACCTCCGGCATGTGCGTAAAGTGCTTGAGAAGCTACAGCAGAATAAGTTATTGATCAATCTGAAGAAGTGTACGTTTTTGCAGAGAGAACTGATTTATCTGGGGTTTGTGATAGCAGAGAATGAATTAAAAATGGATCCGGAGAAAGTGACAACAATCCTGAATTGGCAATCACCGAAGAATTTGTTCGAGGTACGAAGTTTTCACGGATTAGCAAGTTTTTACAGAAATTTTGTTAGAGATTTTAGCAGAATCTGCGCTCCTATGTTGGAGACCATCAAAAAGGCCAGCCAACCTTTTCGATGGACAGAAGCGGCAGAAAAGAGCTTTCAGCTACTGAAGAGGAAAATAACGGAAAGACCGATTCTTAGGCTACCAGACTTTCAAAAACTATTTCAGGTACGTTGTGATGCAAGTGGAACAGCAATTGGGGCTGTGCTCAGTCAGGAGGACAGACCCGTGGTGTTTTTCAGTGAAAAACTGAATGATAGTAGGCAGAAGTACTCCTCCTACGATAAGGAATTCTACGCAGTGGTACAGGCACTAAGACACTGGAGGCATTACTTGTTGGGAAACGAGTTCGTGCTGTTCTCAGATAATTCTGCATTACAGTATGTAATACATCAGCATAAACTTAATCATAAACACGCCAAATGGGTGGAGTACTTACAGAGCTTTAATTTTGTATTGAAGCATATCAGTGGGCAAGCGAACAAGGTAGCCGACGCGTTGAGTAGAAAAGCTTTATTATTGCAGGAAAGCACTGTGCAGGTTTTGGGATTTGAACATTTACGGGATCTATATAAGACAGACCCAGATTTTAGAGAAGCTTACAAAGCGTGCCAAAACCCTTTAATAAGAGGAGACAGTCCTTGGTTGGACTATAATATACAGGAGAAATTACTTTTGAAGGGAGGACAACTGTGTATCCCCAGTTGTTCTATGAGGGAGAATATCATTCGTGAAAAACACAGTGGGGGATTGGCTGGACACTTTGGTATTGACAAGACTCTGGAACAACGTAGTCACTTTTACTTTTGGCCAAAAATGAGACAGGACGTGCAACGTTTTGTGACTAAGTGTAAGGTGTGTCAACTAGCGAAAGGACACAGCCAGAACACAGGACTGTACACGCCATTACCTATTCCAGGCAGACCTTGGGATTCTGTGAGTTTAGATTTTGTATTGGGACTGCCGAAAACACAGAAAGGGTATGATTCGTTAATGGTAGTGGTAGATCGTTTCTCGAAATTGGCACATTTTGTACCTTGTCGGAAAACTAGTGATGCTACTTACGTGGCTCACTTGTTTTTTAATGAGATTGTCCGATTACACGGGTTACCAAAAACCATCCTATCAGACAGAGATGTAAAGTTCACTGGACATTTTTGGCGGACTTTATGGAAGAAAATGAACACCCAATTAAGCTACAGTTCTGCTTACCATCCGCAGACCGATGGGCAAACAGAAGTTGTGAACAGAAGTCTAGGAAATCTGTTATGCAGCTTAGTCAGAGAAAATTCTAGAATGTGGGACCGAGTGCTGGCGCAAGCAGAATTTGCTTACAATGATTCACCGAATCGTAGCACGGGTCTCAGTCCCTTCCAGATTCTTTATGGTATGCACCCTCGAGGAGTACATGAACTTCGAGATCTTGGTTTACAGGAACGATGGAGTGCAAATGGCGAAGATTTTGCAAATGCTATGTGAGATTTACATGAACAGGTCAAGGCAAAGTTACAGGACAGCAGCTTGAAGTATAAGGAACACACAGATCAGAAGAGGTGAGAAGTTCATTTTGAGGTAGGGGATGATGTTCTGGTACACTTACGCAAGGAGCGGTTTCCTAAAGGTACGTATAACAAGTTGAAATACAAGAAAATAGGACCTTGCAAAATCTTGCGGAAGTTTTCAGCGAATGCCTACGAAATCCAGCTACCACCTGGAGTTGGCATATCACCTATCTTCAATGTGGCAAATTTGTTTCCATATTCAGGTGAACTGTTGGAAGAAAAGAAGGATGAACCCGGACAATCCACGCGGAATACCCAGGAAGACAGAGACAGTTGGAAGAAGCAGATGCCTTATGTCCAACCTCCTGAGATCGAAGGCATCCTCGAAACTCAGGTAGTTAGGCGTACTCGGCGGAAGAATTATTTTCAGTACCTGGTCAAGTGGAAGAACCGTCCAATTGAGGACAGCTCATGGCTTGACGGCAAGCAGATTGAACGAACAGGGACAACAGTGGAAGAACTCATGAATAGGAGTCATGATCTTTTCTCACCCCGGGAGCCTGATGCAGGAGCATCCAGCTCACAGTGACGAGGCAGAAAGACTCCAACCAGGTTCACGAGCGGGACACCGAATTGTCAGATTCTGTTGGAAATAATTTTTCTTTTTATTTTATTTTACAAATCAGAAACAGTTAAATGATTTACTTTCCAGTTAAGTTTATTGATTAGTTTCATTGTCAATCGAAGGGTAGTTTCTGTAATTAGGGAGAATAATTACTAATTGCTTTTACAAGTCTTAACATATTTGAGCAGTTACAGTTACAAGTAGAAACAGAAACATGTAACTGATTTTGTAACAGAAAGAGACAAACTGCAAGCCCTAACTGCAGACAGGGGCTATAAAAGCAAAGCATCCATGTAAAGAAAGGGTCTTTTTTTTTTTTTTTTCAATATAGAACAAGTTGAGCAATAGAGGAATAAAATCATCAAAGCATTCAAGAGTATTTAAGAATACTGTCCATCTATTAAACTGTAAAATTGATCTCTCGCACATAATTATTGAAATCCTATATTTCTGTAAATTAGATGTACCATTATAATTTCTGCACGAATATGAATTGTAACCAGAACTGTTGCCAAACAAGCACACAGAAGTTTCGTTGAAGAATCATTATTACAAAATCGAGACCGCACGCAAGCAACCAATTCCAATACAATAACCAACGCTAGCAACAAAGTACAATGATAAACGAAGGCTAGAGGTATCTAACAAACCATTTTCCTTTTCCTTTCAAAAGAACAATTATATTTACATTACTCAGAAATACTACAACATAGTCGAAAATCAAAGAGTGAAATTCCCTTAAGGGTTACAAAAACGATTACAACCAAAATCAGAGTAAAGTTCGCTCAGTCGTTGCAAACAGATAGCAGAAAGACGAAACCCTCGTTAGGGTTTAGTTACAGACCACAGGGAAAACAAAACCCTCGTTAGGGTTTGATTGCAGATACAAAACCAGTCGTTGAAGCCACATAACAACAGAGAACGCATCCCAGACAAGCGACGACAAGCTTATAAACCAACTGGCTCAAACAGTAAAGAACAAACGACTCATAAACATAATGGAGACTTCGAGACAGGCTAGTTAAACAGGTTCCAGGCCTACCAACATTCACGCTAACACATATCTCTGGAGATGGGAACGTGCACCCTCCGGGCCACTGTAACAGACCTGCAACCAACCAACAAAAACGAGTCAGGGTTCTATATACCACGAGGAGCGAAACCCTTGAACAGAGAGGCGAAAACAGCATAACAGAATAGAGAGACAAGCGGGAAAGGAAGCTCACCTGGAGATTGCGTGAGGAGCGACCCAAAAACCGAACCAGAGGACGCCATAACAAACTGAAGACCAGAGGAGCGGATGGGTTTAGACCCAGAACGAAAAGGGAGTAAAAACTGAAGCATAGAACAAATTATTACCTGTAGCAGAGGTTGGACAGACGTCGCCATAGATCCTGTCGAACAGCAGAGCATTCCCAGCATTCAAATCCAAGAATCGTTGCCAAAAATATACGAGAGCCAAAGACCAGAATGGTAATAGTATACACAGAAGTGGAGTAGAACCAGTCGAGCACCAGCACTAAACCATTAATAGTCACAACAAAGTATAACCAGAACCAGAGCTTGAATACACCCATTCCAAACAGAGAAACCAAGCGAGCAAGCGACTTACCAAAGTTTAACGAGAAAAGCCAGAGCCGAACACAATCGAGGTATAGAGGAGAACAGGCAGGCGAATGCATAAAGGAAACCTCCATCCGCAACCAGAACCAGCACACAGCTAACCCACAACCATGAAGTTGTGACTCAGAACCAACGGAAGCCAACTACAACGCATTCGAAACAAAATCATAGTGCAGAGCTCTAAACCCTCAGACTGAAAGCGAAAATGACCAGAATGATCGAGAAACCGAGTTAGGGTTAGGGAAATACGACTACCAAAGCGGAAGGACTGTGCATTTACGCCAATCATTAAATGTTCAGCTACCAACCAATTGCGCGGGAAAAAGAACAACACCAAACATAACCACGTAAGCGCCCAAGTGGCATACCTAAAGTGTAAAGTGAACGACAGAGAGGGCTGGGTCCCATCAGAGTGGTATCAGAGTAGTTGAGTTGAAGAGATTTGGGAGAAATGGATAGAGGTAGACGAGGATGAGGCAGAGGTGCCCGTAGGATGGCAGATGAGGCGTTGAAGGAAGAACTCAGAGTTCTTACTACTCGATTAGAAGCAGTAGAGGCAGGAAGAAGGAGAGATCC